>JACEGR010001445.1:0-168310 GCA_014170235.1 Listronotus bonariensis
TGGCCTTTGTTTTATTTAAACAAAGAGATATACATACAGAAAAACAATAGACTTAGCCTGACAAAAATGCTTTTTATATTTTTGAGGGCATGAAACGTGCATTTAAATTTTTCGGAATTAATTTGCCCCACTTTCCTCTATCACTGTGAATTCGAGCTCGTTATTATGTGTGGCCAGACTTTTATACCGAGATCAAATTACTAAAAAGGTTATATTTATTGAAATAAAAAAATATGGTGTCTAATATGAAAATTAAAAAAATAATTTTGATCGGGGAAAAATAGTATGTTGTGTTTGTAAAAACTTATTTCCAATTCCTTCACATAATAACAAATCAGATATGCAGCAATTTTGCAATATCAGTATATGTTTAAAATGATGCTGCTTGCCCCCTCCCTCCGCTAAACTTAAACATACCAGAAATCAAGGAGTTCCGATATTGGCTATAGAATGTATGGTAACCCTGCCCATACCCAATGGCGGATTTATATATTTGCCGCCCGTATTAATTTTTGGCACCCCCTAATTTTTGATACGTACTTTACTCCACAATGTCATATAAACATAGAAATAAAAATTAAGAAGCAAAAAATCTTTACTTAAAAAAAGTTTACCAACATTATTACCCTAATTGTAATAAATTATTTCGTTTTTTTTTTTTAAATAAACAATTTATAAGGTTAGTCTGCCGCTGGCGTAGCTAGAGGTATGGGGGCTCGAGGCAAAAAGTAAAGTCGTGCCTTATACTATTTCTACTAACTTAAGACCAACTAATTCACTGTTTCTTTGTTGAAAAAATTTTTAGAGCAAAAAGGCTCTGACCTCCAAACCGGGGCTCTCCCACTGTTACATGATATAGTTTGTTAAGATCGGAGCCCCCTTTCTTTCCTTTTTTTTTTTTTTGGTAGCAAAAACTTGACAATCAAATAAAAGGTAAAAAAAGGTCCCTACCTCCAAACGGTACCCTTTTCACTTTATCATATAATTTGTGTGGTCGGGGCCCCCTTTCTTCTTCGAATGAAGTTAACAACGAAAAAAAACAATAACATTATATACTTTATAACTTCTTTTCTATAAATATTCCCTTTTTGGGGGCCCTACTAACTAGGAGCCCATCAGGGCGGATCGCCCCACCTTAATACGCTAGGGTCTCCCGTCCCCTAAAAATTTGCCACGCTAGGCTCCAGCCTACTCACCCTGCTGGTACTCCACATGTAATATATCAATTTTTTTAATAGTTTCGGAAATATGGCGATACAAGATTATTCCATTAAAAAAATGCTACTATCTTTATTTTGGAATTTGTAAAAAATAGTATTTTTTTCGTGGATTTGATCATTTTTTTACTTAGTTTTTTACTGTTATTATGTCGTTCTATTAAATCAATAAAGAAAAAAAAGAAGGTCACACAAGGTAGTAAACGGTTACTTCGCAAAAATCCCATAAAAGTTTTTACAGTTTACAAACCTCAATTTTATAAAATTAACTAACTACTACATAGTTCTTAAAAAACAACTATGATCACGGGAAATATTTTAACAAGCAGGCGGTAAGTGGGCGGTAATAAGTACACGGGCAGAAGAGTTCCAAACCAAGCCTCCACCTCGTTGTATTGTTATGACAACCGACGGTTTTTAGCCTATTTAACATGAGCCTTTCAAAAGAACAGTTAAAGAAAAATACTTTCATCATCACACAACATCAAATGAAAAACAAACCTTACTTTTTCAATCGTCCCGGTTTGCGTGCTGTTGTTGGTGTGAGCGTGTTTTAAAGTTTTTTCACCTATTTTCCAACTCATACGTAGGGTGTTCAGAAAGTTTTGAGATACTTTGTAACTAAACGGTGCAGGAAAGTAACATCGATGTTTTTTGTTTGTACATGTCATGACATGTCGTAGTCCTACATAGTTATTAGTAAACTATCAGTTTGCGCCAGTTCGTGTCCAGCGATTTTAGCGCAATGGCGTCGTGGACGACTATCGAGTGCCGTGCAATTTTGAAATACAACTTTTCACGTGGGTTATCTCAAGAACAGTGTTTAGAAGAAATGAAGCCTATACTTGGTGATGACTGTCCATCTCGTGCGACCATATACAGATGGTACAAACAATTTCAGCGGGGCTCGTTTTCGCTTGAAGACGCCTCACGCTCAGGTCGACCGTGTGAAGTAGTTACCCCAGAAAACATATCTGCCGTCCAAAAGCTATTGAAACAAACCGACGAATTACCTATCGACAGTTAGAAGAGACATTGAACATTAGTTTAGCAACATTACACACGATCATACATGAGCACTTGGGTTTTAGAAAAATTTGTACTCTTTGGGTTCCACACAAGTTAACTCCCGAGCAGCAGACACAAAGAGTGAATTGGTGTACAAAAATGATGTCCAAATTCCAGGAGGGTAAATCTAAAGACATAGTGTCGATCGTCACGGGAGATGAAACTTATCTTTATTATTACGACGTCCCAACTAAACAACAGAATAAGATATGGGTTTTCGAAGGTGAAGAAACTCCGACCGAAGATCTCAAATCAAGATCTGTAAAAAAATAATAATAGTTGTTTTCTTTGGTTCGAGAGGAATTATTGAACGTGTTGTGCTCCGAGAACAGAAGAACGTAAATGCTCTCTGGTACACTACAGTATGGCTTTCAAAACTTATAGAAAAGTTAAGAGTGATTCGCCCAAACTCGCAACTCGCTAGCTGGTACCTTCATCACGACAATGCCCCACCTCATCGAGCTGAACTTACCAGTCAATTTTTGACAGATGCAGGCTTGAGACTTTTGGAACATCCGCCTTATAGCCCCGACTTGGCGCCGTGTGACTTTGGGTTGTTTCCTTTTGTCAAGAGCCAACTGAAAGGACAAAAGTTTAAAACTGAAGACGCGCTACTGGAGGCCTGGGATAAAATATGCGCTGAAATTTCAAATGAAAAGTGGAAAGCTATTTTCAGTGACTGGTTTGTTAGAATGGAAAAGTCTATTCAATGTGGTGGAAATTATTTTGAAAAAATCAAATAAATGTACGTATATCTCAAAACTTTTCGAACACCCTACGTATTTTTCATAAAAATGTCAAAATCATATATGAAATTAACATTGATGACATTAAAGGAAGCTTTTATCTGAAGTTAGGCAGTTATTAAGCCCGCTTGAATCGTTTATATCGTGTTTCTAATCGGCTTCAGTGAAGTCAACCCTACTTATTTTCAGGCTTGATTTGAACGATTCAAGTCACTTTCAAGCGCGTTTATATCACTTTTTTTCAAGCCACTTTTAAAAACCGCTTTAACTCAAGCTAGCTTCAACTATTCGATATAAACGTAGTGCATGACTCGCAGGTGTGTATCATCAAAAGTCAAAGACTTTTTACCCGTGGTGAAGACCCTGGGTTAATACCCCTAGGTGGGAACCGGCTTTGGGGAAAACAACTTTTTAAATACGTTAAAATTGTAGTAATGTAAATATTTGACCTTACTTTAATACAAATTAAAGAAAAACGAATTTTATATACAAAATTCCATATCATATCAGAAAAAATGTAATTTAATAGAAAAAAAGTGTGGTGTTTGTGGAAATATCTAAAGTGGTAGGAGAGTTTCTCGGAAAAAGGCATTTTCGGGCATAATTTTATTTTAAAAATCCTATTTTCTGAAATTGTATACAGTGTAAAAGCAGGGGCGATCATATCGACTTTCTGAAGGGGGGTCATGGACCGAGGAGAAGTGTGTGAGGTGACAAAAAACAAAAATTTAAATTTGTTGAAGAACAAAAAAAAGGTCCTCTAACCTGCCCATATTTGCATTAGACATGTATGAAACACAATAAAATAGAAACGATGTCGCATCCAAGGGGCCAGCCCCTATGACCACCCCTGTTAAAAGGAACGTACTAACTTAAAAATAACCCTGTATTTATAGTAAACATAAAATTTAATTATAAACATATATAAAATATTGTACATTTATGTTATGATATAGGTAGTCAGGGAAGGCGGTCCTTCAGAACACTCACTTACGAGCCACCACTGACGTTATGTCTTTAAAAACAATTAAAAACTAATATTCTTCAGTTTGACCACATACTGAATAAACACCTTGTCTTTGAACCCCTTTTGTGTTTACCTTACAAAATTAACACTTTTTCGAGTACATGTCTCGTTTATATACCTGTTTTCCTAGTTACCTGCGTACTTAACATAAAAACCAGTGGCGGCTGGTACTAAAGGGAACGTGCCCACCCTTCAAATAAACAAAAAAGAACAATTTTGTTAAAAATAATTTAATGTAAGATAATTACTATAAATTCATTAAAACACTACTCTGCTTAAAGCTTAGTTCATAAGCTTGCGAAATGCGAATTGCGAAACTTGTTCTGATTGGTCAATTTGTAACGACTTTCGAATGTTTCGTTACAAATTGACCAATCAGAACACAATTCGCAAATCGCATTTCTGCAAGCTTATGAAGCTTACTTCTAAAATACTCCAACCCAATGCCTAAATATCAAAAGTTTCTTTCCAAGCCGGGGCATAAACCAAACGAATGAAGTTAGATACTTGTACTAGAACGTAAGAATTGTGCCCGCTTTGTCCCTTTATTTTGATCCGCGACTTAGGTCTTTTTAATTTATTAAACGCGAAAATAGTATAGTGAATGGGCACAAATTACGTGTGTCCAGGCAGAAGTCGATGCTTAAACGGTAGTGTCGGGTCCGGTGGAGTTTTAGTAGCAATATTTTAATATTTATTGTTGATTATGATTATACGGTGTGGATAAATCGTTGAATACGTTTAATTTTAACAAGTATAGTTGAGAGTTATGTGATGTGAGATGTAATAATTGGGTAATTTAGGAATGGATCAACAACTGGAAATAAATGCGGTGCAGTTTCTACTACAGGATAGTTTGCCTTTGACCAGAAACATTTAATTAAACAAAAACAAAGACCTACTCCCAATCTTCAAATTCATTTTTATCTACTAGTAAAACTAGGACATGCAACAGAGTTTTAATAAGAACGGCCACGTGTTGTAGATAGTGTGATGGCATCCGTCATTAATAATTTATGATGAAAAAATGCGTTTAGGATGATGGTATCCATCATTAATAAGTTATGCCAAAAAATGCGTTTAGGATGATGGCATCCATCATTAATAAGTTATTGGCAAAAATACGTTTAGGATAATGGCATTTATCATTAAATAAGTACTGCAAGCTTTATAAGTTGAATGTCCCAAAATTAAATAACATATTTAGAATTTTGTAATCGAAAAAATGAGAAAAAAAGGCAGGAAAACTTTATCAATAAAAAAATTTCATAATATAAATTTTCATACCGTAACAATAAACCAAAAAAAAAAATAAATAAAAAGTATGTAATAAAATTAAAAAAAAAGATAGTAAATCAAAAGAAAACACTTTAAAATAGTAAGTATTTAAGGGACAATTACACTAAATTTTCAGATCCAAAGAATAGGGAGAAATATTTTAAAGGAGTTAAATGTCAAAAAAAAACTATTAAATATATATAATTTTTTTTATTAACACGTCTTTAAAACTTTTAATAAGGCAACTCCCTGATTTCATATAATTTTTTAAGGTTAGGTAACTACAAATAATTTAAAAGGTTTTAAACAAAATGTTTACAGCTCCTAACAGTCTACTTGAATAACCTGCCTTCTTGACTAGCCATCACCAATTAATTACACAACACACACTAATTAGGTAATGAATACACTTAATTAAAAAGATAGAAAAACCACGTAGAAAACAATTGCACAAAGCGGCCAAACAAAAACAAGGTTGCCTCATCTGTCAAATTGTCAAATCTTGTATTTCGGCTAAGCGGGAAATTTGAATTTATCACCTTCGGTCGAAATCGTCGAAATTAACCTAGCTAATTTTACCATCATTTTATTTTTATTCTCTCAATAGTATATTACATTACAAGGGTGTAAACTGACTTATTTCACACGAGTGGGAATATTGTTGCACGAGGCGTCCGCCGAATGCGACAAACCCACGAGTGTAAGAAAGTAATTTTCACACAAGTAATGTACACTATTTTTCCTACGACCACACGTTATTCACCAAAAAACAATAAAAGTTGTTTGTCTTCACAGAAAAAATAAGAACACAATTGAAAACTTTGCATCACTAGGGTGATATACTTTTCCTTACTGCGATATATTATACTGTATAACAATATTTTTATATCAAAAATCAACAAATACCAATGTTAATAATATGGTTTGAAAAGTATGAATATGCGTTGAAGGTTTGCCTTCAAAAATCCAATATTTATTTGCCTGCAACAAAAAGGCATGTTTTATTTAATTAGGATTGGTATGCCGCCATTTTTGTATGCTTGCCGGCAATTCGCCTGCATGTAAAATTTATTGGCAATTGGGTGTTTATTTAGGGTTACGTTTTTAATGCGTATTAGACGTTGGCATAATATTGCCACCAATTGCCAATGCTTTACCATCAATGCCAATATGAAAATGTATATTGCCGGCAAATAGTGTTTGCTGGGGTGGTACGTTTTTATTACTTTTTTTTGCTCGTGCCCTCCCATTGTAAAATTCACGAGTCGTCACTGATAACATCCCTCTTAAGTCAACAATAAGCCGCATAGAATTAAAAAAACAAACAATAGCAAAAAACTAGCACGTGGACCACAGACCCAACAAGTCCATCTCGAGAGTCCGTCGTCTGCCAACGGGGAACAGCGAAGCAGTCCTTTGCGTCCCCCGCCAAGGCTTTTTGGTACATTTCCTAGCCGGCTTTCGGAGCCCCTTTTGAGCTTCTCGCTTGTGCTTTCCACTTCCAATAAAGCTCGTTTTAAACGTATTCCTCGTTGCAGCGCAGACTTTGTGGACGAAGCGGTCCTGCGGCACTCTTGCTCTTGGAGCCAACCCTCACGTGGTCGCGGACTGGTTTTTTTCATCAAAAAAAAAAATTGCAGATTTTTTTTTGTAAATTAAAGAAGTCAACGTGCGGTTTGATTTGATAAAAGTACAACTATCGA
Source organism: Listronotus bonariensis (assembly GCA_014170235.1). Classification (NCBI taxonomy): domain Eukaryota; kingdom Metazoa; phylum Arthropoda; class Insecta; order Coleoptera; family Curculionidae; genus Listronotus; species Listronotus bonariensis. Next base: position 7,040 of record JACEGR010001445.1, read on the forward strand.
TTCTAAATTAGGACTTCCTGACAATAACCGAGAGTGTCTTCGCGGAAAAACCCGTTTATTTCGGCGTTTGTCCTGCAATTTTTGTGCGGTTTCGTTTACGGAGGTAGTTTGTAGAGAAGCGAGAGTTATGCTGTACCGGGCGGGACTCTTCGTGTGTTGTCCAAAAGCGCCGATCAACGCGATTATCGAGGATCACGAGCGATAAACCGATGCCATGTGTGACCATGCCTGTTTGAAACTTGGAGATTGCTGTTCGGATTTTAAGGATGCATGTGGAGGTAAGTTGGAGAAGCAACTACGCAGTGGCGCACAGTGCAAAGCGATCTCGTGGAAAAACCCAATCTCTTTCGATTTTTTAGCATGGGTCCTATTTCTTTTAGTTAAAATGATACAGAAATTAACCAAATAATAATATCCTAAAAAATTTCTATGTCTATGTCCACGCATTATTTAAATTTATGCCATTAAGATATTGAGAAATTGCAGGTAGTAATATTAACACACTTATATATAGCTATTACGATTTTGCTTAAATTGCAAGAAATGTTTACAAAAAAACCTGTGTTTTTATGAGTGTTATATGATGAAGGCCAGAAATAGGGTACAGGCATACCTTAAATTTCCCAATAATTAAGCATCTTAAAGGATATAATTGTTTGGTGTCCATCAATTTGTTTTTTTTTAATTAAAAGAAAATAGCGCGAATTTATGTTTATCATTTTGTTTTGGTAAAATCACTAAGCTATTTAAAAAAGTATAAAAAGCATATTTAAAATTATTTGCTATTTTTTGGCAAATTTGATGTAGATTAAGGCTATCATGCCAGAATTGCAGTAAATTATTTGCAACACTTTTAAAAACAGATGGTTTTAACACCTTCGGTAACTGTTTTGAGCCTTGGGTTGCAAAAGGGCAAGAAATAAAGCAGCAAGTTGCAATGGTGCTAATTATAATGCTTTTTTAACATCCAAGAATCCCGGATGATCCAAAAGTAACTAGTAGAACTTGAAATCGAAGAGGTCTGGTACAGCGCGCCATGGAGTTGCTTATGACGCGCTGTACCAAACTTCTTTGATTTTACCTCACTAACTCGTTAATTATTAAAAATATTGACAGTTTTTTTATATCGCAAGTATAAATAGTACCTAAGTCTTATTATAAATTTAAAACCCCTTATTGCTTAATTATTAAAAATAAAGCGCAGTTTTGTCTTCTGGGTCTGTTCTCACATTTTTGTAATTTTTGGAGCCACTGTACAACAACACAAATTTCTCAACGTAAATCTTGTTTTTTTAAGAAGCAAAAGCAGTGCTGCCGCTACACGACTTTCTTTAACAATTAAATTTTTGATTTATTTGTCCTATTGTCCATCCGTGGCACATACTGTATATATTATAAAAAAACATCTTGGTTTGATTCCTTAGTATTATTATTAAGAGGTTTATCTTCGACGACTAAGCTAGTTCATACAGACGCGAATAGCGAATTGCGAAAGAGAATATTTGGCCAAAAAATTCGCGTTTTTGTCATGGTCATACAGCTGCAGAAATTCGCCGAAATTCTAGGTAACAACATAACCTACAAATTTCTATAATGTTTTTATTTTGAGCGGTGACGCCACTCCCTTGGGTTCTTTAAAGATTTTTTTGTGTTTTCCTTTTAATAATATAACATTCATCTGATGTGATGAATAAAGCATCATAGCACATTTATTTGGCAACCAAGACGTTAGAAACGCCGCAAGTTTGTTTTAAATGAAAAGAGATAAAAAAACTTAATATAAATTCAAATCAAAAACACACAAATACCAAACAGCTATAATAGAAATTGATCACAAAAATAACAAGAACACAATTAACTGTTTTTAAATGATATATGATAAATAACCTCTTGTTTCTACGCATGTCCGCACGCGAATATTCGCCAGAAATTAAAATGACCTCAATGCCTCATTTTTATTGAAGGAATATTAGAGCGAAGCGAATAATATTAATATTAAGTTGCTCAAATCATCATGAGCAATTATTTCTGATATATTAGAAAAAGGTCGATTTTGCCCAGTCTACTGCATAACATACACCATGCCTATAGTGTTGAATTTAGAAATGTTTTTCCAGGGGGAGGGGAAGAGAGTTTCATATTCCCGGGGGAGGGAGGGGTTATATTCCTGGGGGTCATAAAGTTACCAAAAAAATTCTGCCAAAAGTTGAAGGACCAAAAAAAGGTCCTCAATGTTTTAAACCAAAGAAATAACTTTGTAGCACTAGGTACAGGGTGCTCATTCAAAACTTTCCTCTCAAGCTATCTTCCGAAACAGAGACAGATTTGAGAAAATCGCCGAAACACGTCCAAGATATTTATTGAGGGGAACGTTTTTACAAGAAATTGGACGGCGCCTCTTTAACTCCCTTAACCACCAGGACCACCACCCCAAAATTCTTAAATGAGAAGGCGGGTCGAGTGATACATCATTTTAAAGCTCCTGACGAGTACTTTATAACCCTAGAATATGAAGTCAATATCCTCACCTATTACAAAATGGCGGTACTTTAAAATTACCTGAATACCTGATTTGGATGGTCATATTTTCGAAACTAATAAAGTTGAGATGTAGCTTAATGTGGTATTTTCTTAAAGCTCATTTAAAGATCTTTTGAATGGTAAAATAATATACAGGGTTCTTAAATAAAAAATATGTACTTTCTGCTTCTACCCTGTATGTTACTACCAGTTATCACCATTAAGAGAAAGACCTTTAAAAGAGCTTTAAGAAAACACCACATTAGGGTAAATATCTAATTTTATTGGTGCGGAAATATGTGCCGTCCAAATCGAGGTATTTAGGCGGTTTTTAAAGTGCCGCCATTTTGTAATAGGCAGATCATGCTGACTTCTGTATCTCTAGGGTTATAAAAGTACTCGTAGGCAAGCTGATGTATCCTCGACGTATCACTGACCCGCCTTCGCATTTAAGAGGTGTAGTGTGCCTTGGTGGTTGAGGGGTTAAAGAGGCGCCGTCCAATTTTTGTAAAAACGTTTCTCCTCAAATAAGTATCTGATGTGTTTCGGCGATTTTCTCAAATACCTGTCTTGTTTCTTAACTATAAAAACAACTTGAGTGGAAAGTTTTTAAATGAACACCCTGTATATGCCCGATTACATCTTCACACTTATGATTTGACCATCAAATTTAATTTGATATCCCAAAGAGGGATTTTTTTGCCCGGCGGGATTATCCCCTCGGGCCACCCCTGAATTTAACGCTGCTCGCTTACCTGGCGTCTATATCGGCTTAAATAGAGATTGGAATAATACGCATTTTATCACACACATCGAGTGTGCGACTAGTTGTCGATAGCTTGGAAATTTGTTTTTATCTAATCTCCAAACGAATAACTCTTAGAGAATACGGAAGAAGCCTGGAGGCAACATCTAAAAATGAGATCGGATAGGTATAACTGACGTCATTATGCCACTTAAAAATGTAGTTTATGGTTAAGAGATAGCGGACGGCTGCCTTTTTCTTTTAAGTCTGGTCCCGTAGAAGTTCTTAAGTTCACGAATTTATATATTCGACCTTATAGAAAAATATCATAAAAATATTTTTTTCATGGAAACAAAAATGAAGAGCAACAACTTTTTGAAATAATTAAAGATATGCATAAGAAATGAGAAATGTTTTAAAATTTTAATGTACATGGTGGCGCCTTTTAAGGACGTATTTATGGCTTTTTTATGGAACGGCGTTTTAACACGCTGAAAATTTGCAATGAAAAATGTTTTAAAGAGCAAAAAAAAAAAAGTAAAAGGTCTTCACTTACAAAAAACCCTAGAACTTTGTAATTTTTCTTTCAAAAGCATGTTACTTTTCATTAAACAGCAAAAAAAAACGGTTTAGGCGGTCGCCTACGGCCTCGCGCTTGGAAGGTCTTCGCGGCAAGTCGAAGGTATGAAATATGACATAAGGAAGAAACATAGTTTAGTTTTTTACGCTTTACTTCTATTTTTTTTGTAAAATATATCAAAAATATTATTTAGGGTGACAAAAAGAAAATATCGTGAAGATTTGCGGCCTTAATATTAATATTTAGAGGTCCTACTCCTTCAAGTTAGTATAGTAGTATTTTTTTAAACCTTAAAAAGGTATGAAAAAACGATAAAAAAATCGTTGCTACGGTGACAAAAGGGCTTGCTCTACTGGCATGTTACAACTTCTACTCGCAAATGGGCATAAAAAAGAGACAAACCCCTCAAATTGCGTGTGTGAGTTTCCGTTTAAGAGAAATGCCGGTATTCCATATTATTAGGAATACTATTCTATATTTGGTCACTTTCTCTCTACCTTTATTTTTAAAAAATAGGATAAAAATTGTATAAGAAATGTTGCAAAGAATTAAATTTTATGTCAAAACTTAAAGTTAAAGGATTAAAGTGAAAAAAATATATTTTTGTCAATTTTTACATTGTGGTTTACAGTTTTTAAAATACTTGGCTTAAGGTAGAGAATTTTAAACAAATATTTTTTAAAATTGTTAAAATTTTCTTTTAATTTTTTCCTTTTGCGCATTATTTTGGTTGTAATGCGTAATGTAAACAATTGACAATTATATTTTTTTACTTTCATGCTTTAACTTCAAACTTTGACATTAAATTCAATTCCCTACCACATTTACTTATAGGATTTTGTTATATTTTTAAAAGTAAATGTAGTGAGCTCTTGTGCATTTGTCTTATTTTTAGTCATAATGTGCCCTGTTTAATACCAATTGAAATAAAATTTTGAATTTTTTAGTTTTAGATCACATGATCAATTTTCCCAAAATTTAATTTTAAAATTCAAAAATTGTTGGTCCATTTGTCCTCTTGTAACACCTATCCTGGGACGCACTGTAGATGTTATTAAATAATTTTCTTAATTTATTGTCAGCTTACCTATTTTGTTTATTTTCAGTTGAGAAAATCACACACAAAAAATGTATTGCATTGTATATTTTGGCATAAGAAATTTGTGGGTGTACGAATACTTAGTGGACACCCTATATAGTCCGGAAGGTAACAACGTCGGAAAAACAAGACTTTAGGTTGGCTGATTTTTTTCCTTCTCGTTCGGGTGGATCCTTGGCTGTCTGGCTGGCGGTTGCGTTGGCGCTCAGCTGTTACCTTGACATTTAAAGCTGTCACCTTGACATTACGAGCTATCACTGATATGTCAAAAAATGCAGACCTTGGTCATAAAATATTATCGTTCCAAGTTTCATTCAAATATACCAAACGGTTCAGAAGTTACAAGGGGGACGACTGTATAATTAGCAGTGATAAAAGTGTTTAGCAATAAAAAAAAATATGTGTGGTAAACCTATCTAAAGACAAGAAATTGAAAATTAGGTTTTATAAAATGTTTTAAAACCTTCCCATATAACATTTTTGCCGGCAAGGCATTGGCAAAAAGGTATCAAAAACATCAAAATGGGCAACTGGCCGTTATTGGGCCACGTGTCGCAGAAAATGATGGCATCCATCATTAATAAGTTATGATGAAAAAATGCGTTTAGGATGATGGCATCCATCATTAATAAGTTATGCTGAAAAATGCATTTAGGATGATGGCATTCATCATTAAAAGGTTTTGGCAAAAATATACCTTTTAGGTGATGGCATTACATTATTTTTTTCCTAATGACAATAAAATGCATTTTTACCGTTCAGGGAACTAAAATGTGCATAAATAATTCACATGCATAATGTGTGTTTATGTACAGGGTGTCCCATATGAAAATTAAATACTATAATTTTGGAAAAACCATAAGAGATACAAGAAAAATTTAAATGCAGAAGTTGTTCAGTGAAATGTATTTTTTTAGTATTTTATTGTATCTCTTATGGTTTTTCCAAAATTATAGTATTTAATTTTATATGGGACACCCTGTACATAAACACACATTATGCATGTGCATTATTTATGCACATTTTAGTTCCCTGGATGGTAAAAATGCATTTTATTGTCATTAGGAAAAACAATGTAATGCCATCATCTAAAAGGAATATTTTCGCCAAAACCTTTAATGATGAATGCCATCATCCTAAATGCATTTTTTTCAGCATAACTTATTAATGATGGATGCCATCATCCTAAACGCATTTTTTCATCATAACTTACATGATGGATGCCATCACATTTTCTGCAACACATGGCCCAATAACGGCCAATTGCCCAGTTTTGATGTCTTTTTTGATACCTTTTGCCAATGCCTTGCCGGCAAAAAATGTTATATGGGTTATTACCTGTACAGGTAGAATGCGAATTACTAAACGCAACCACTACCGCCAGCCAGACAGCCCAGGGTCTATCCAGAAGAGGAAGAAAACAACATATCAAAAACTCAGCTAACCTAAAATTATTTCTCAAAACGTTGCTACCTCCTATACTAATATGGGCGTTTTTAAAATAGTTTTCTAAAAATCAACAACACAAATGCCTGCAAACACTTATAAATAAAGATGGGAGTCTCTAACCGCTGTTCTATTTCAGTAAAGCTCATCCTCAAAGTTTTTGTGACACTTACAACTCGACGCATTAAAGCAATTTGTCATACTCATTGAAAAGAAGCACTATACATTTCACTTATAAATACTTTTTCTTAGAAATTATGACAGGGCAACATCTGGTTTCTTCGTTGTGGTAATTGGCGGAATTGCATGTTTGAAATGGAATATTTAACATTGTGTTTAATTTTTGCCTTTGGCTTGTTCTTATTTTACACTGATAGATCTAAAACATAATAAAATACAACGTTTCAAAGATTTTTTTTTCGCTTTTTCACACTTTTTAAAATTAAAAAAAAATCTATCTAATCCTAATCTATGATTTCTTTCTCTGTTTTTAAAAGTCGTGTTTTTTTTCTTTATAAAATTTAAACTTTTTTTTCTTTTTAATATAATTTTTTAGTTGTCAATATTTTCTTTGTTTTTTTGTTATATTAAGTTCAGCTGCGGCTCATTAGGGATGGCTCAAATCATCAACCCTGGGTTTTAAATTGGGCTCTTTTTCCATCACTTGGCGCCCCTATGTATACTTAATACACAAAAGTACACAACTGTCCCAAATTAAAAGTGAAAAAGCTTCTCGTCTCTCAAATCCTCATCACTTCTCGCTATAGAATTTATGGCAACCCTAGTCATGTTTTATATTTGCCATCCCTGAAAGTGTCACCCGGGGCAGAAATCCCGGTTTTCCCCTAGATCCGGGCCTACAAATCATAAATGTACCATATTTTAGAGTTATTCTTTTGAAAAATTATCAGTTTCAGTTCTATCAGTTCGTTGACCTGCAAGTAATCCCTGATCATTTGATCACGTGACTGATGTCATTTGAAGTATTAATAAACATTCAGAATGAAGTTAGCCACATAAGTTTCAAAAGAATGATAATTATCAGTTTGTTCACTGATATTTGTCTCGAAAGAATATCACTTGATGTATTATCATTAAATTGTTTTTATAATTAAGGGGTTTAGTCAAAAACGGTGACGTAGATAGTTTCATTTCCTGGGGGTAATGGAAAGAATAAAGTATGTTTGAACCTTGTTTTGTATGTCAAAATGGAATATCGGGTTGAAAAAATTACAAACCCTGCTTCACAAGGGCGGCAATATTTGGATTTATTGATTATTATCTTTTGTTTATATTTATTTTATACTTCCTACTGTTTTACGTTTATTCATTTTTTCTTGAATTTTTATAATGTTATTATTAGAAATTAATTTTGGGCTTCTATGACCTGGTATTTTCTAGTCGTCACTTCGTACCACTTTTCCACTAAACCACCAAAATTTATAAAAACATATAGGATCCACTGATCTCGATGGATTGCCAATGTTATAACCTGCGCGAAACAAAAGTTACATTCCATGGGCGAAAAATCGGTTTGTGCGCAAGCCAGTTGAGGGTAGACGCACCTGGCTTCAAACAAACTATCCGCATTATAGGAAATAATTTGTTGACGGCGTCCTGGTTTTCCGTTCGAAGTACGGTAGCTAATGAGCGTTACGGTCAGACCGCGGACGAAGGGTACGGGGTGCCGGTGTTTGTATTTTGCCACGGCTTTTAAGTGCGCATGTTCGTCCACCTACTGCGCAAGGTCGTAAAATCCGAAAAATGCTTCTGCCACTGCGGATCTAAATGTAGGTTATCTATGATAGGATCTTTCTAAAAAACGAAAAATTTTAGGAGGTTTAAAATCAAGGGTAGTGTGCCTGGGCAGGGGAATTTCATTTTATAAAAACTCTATTTATCTGCCCTCACCTATTAAGGTATTTTTAATATTATTTTATTTGACATTACTCGGTAGTTTAAACTAAACACTTTCTTTAAGTTTTTAAGGTGAAAAATAAAGACACAAATAAATATTCTTTTAAATTTCAACATTGAATAACTTCTAAAGGAATGAATTTATCAAAAATGTTAAGAGAACTTTTTTCTAGAGCATAAAATTTTCCTTAAGAATAGTTATTTGTTTTGAAAAGATATTAATATGTATTTAGGTAGTGTAAAAAATCTAGAATCCAAGTGACAAAATAAAAAAATATATTAAATTAAAATGAGACAAATTACTTTGTTTTCTATCACTATATTTATCAACATTGTGACTGCAGTTTCGAAGCTTTGCTACATTTTCAAACTGAATATTCTAAACTACTTGAAACTTGTATATATATACACGTACCAATGGTTAACACATTTTTAATAATAGTGCCTATCCTAAATTTTTAAAAAACTGTAAATATGAGGGTTTTTATTGGCTTTGTAAATTTCTAATAGACTCTAAAATGTTAAGTTTTTACTTTTCGGTGCGGTATATAAAATTTTAAGATTATCGACATTTGGGAATGAATGACCAGATGTTATAAAGTGGTTGGCAAAGTTTAAATTATTTTTATTTAGTACATATGACGATTTGTGTTCCTTAAACCTAATATTAAAATTTCTTCCTGTTTGCCCTACATATAAACTATTGCATTCTTCACAATTTAAACTATAAACTCAGATTTATTTAATGGTAGTGTTTTTTCCTTAGCATTAAAAAATAACTGAGAAACTTTTGGGATGGCCTAAAGGCAATTTTTTAAATTATTATTTTTTGTTAAGATGTGTGCTATTTTGTCTGAAACTGGTCCAAAATATGTTAGGGTATGGTATGTTGGGGTGTTATTGGGTTTTATATATGGGTATATATGATTAAGGGCTAATTGTTTTTGTTTTTATTAATTAGCGAATTTATGGTACTTAAATCAAAACCGTTATTTTTACCGTTATTATACAAGTTTCAAGTAGTTTAGAATATTCAGTTTGAAAATGCTTAGCAAAGCTTCGAAACTGCAGTCACAATGTTGATAAATATAGTGATAGAAAACAAAGTAATTTGTCTCATTTTAATTTAAAATGGACCATCACAAAGTAACGGACAACTCAATCCAGTATTTAAAAAATATATATAATGAATGTGTAAGGCGCGATTACAAGGCTCGTTCTACGGAAATTTACTAGGAAAGCTTTTTTGTAGAAAATTTAATTTCCTTCAAGAATATGAATTGGTCAAGGGTTAAAGATTGACTGATTCCAAAATTTTGTATAAAAAATGCAACAATTGTTGAAAAATTAATAATTTTAATGATGCACCTCTTAATGTCAATATTAAGGGCTGAAAATTTCAGGATATTTTCCTTTCGTCGTCATGAACAATATTTTTATAGTACCGTTTAAAAAAAATATTTTTTTGGCCTAGTCTGATAATGGTACCATTGTTTAAATATATTAAAACCATAAAAAGTTGTTGAGTAGTGTATTTGTCACAATTCAATTTAAAAAGGTTTGCCTGGAATTTAATTTAATTTGTGCTTTGTGTTTTTAATAAATATAACATTTGTACAGGAAATGTAAAAAGGTGACGCGGCAGGGATTTCGTTTTAATTACAAAACATGTGTGCGTGCGGTTTTAATTTCATTTAATTTATTTAATAAGCGTAATTTTGTCATGAGCTGTTTTTCGAAACATGTGTATCATTTTTAATTTTGCAGATTGATATACCGTACACCATAATTTTTTAAGCAGAAAGAAATATTAAGTTTACTAAGAATTTATCGTTTAATCTGTTTACTAATATTTTATTAAATTGGAAATACAAATATTTTATACAGGGTGTATAGTTTGTGTGTGTAGTGTAAGTACGTCCCTCTAGTTAACTTAAATTATGTAATAATGTCACAACATCAGGCCTGAATTTTCCTTGTCAAAAATACCAAGTTTTATAACAATATTCGAAAGGCTACCTATTTTAATATTTGAGAACGCATGCTACGATACCAAGGAAAAATTACTGAACGCACCATTAATTACTGAACATACTTGCAAGATGCTTCTTCCCTCCGTTACCAGATAGCGCTTGTCTAAGGTTTTATTAAAAAAGTATTACAGAGTCCTATCTACCCAACCTCTCATCTACGGTAATAACATTCATTTTACAGGTGCATGTTTGGTTTTACCTTAACCGAAAATATGGTATAGTAAGAACATTTTAAAAGCGCAAATTTGGTACCCTTTGAAAATAATACAAAAGAACATAAAAAAGGCCGCCTACAATCGGACTATTTTATACAAAGGCTGCGCTATCCTTTACAGCGACGCGCCGTTACACTATGGGATAGAAATCCATTATTTTGGCCAAAAAGCAACTTTGAAATTTTAATGGCTCATGCTGTGTATTTCAAAGTAGATACCCCAAACTACATGTACGCAAAATTATAAAAGGATATGGCGACTTCTATTGGGGTAATAAGAACCTTGAAAATGTATTTCAAGTAAACATAAATATACAACATTTAATCTACTTAGGTTATTATTAGCCTTGCTTACTAAAAAAAGTAAAAGAGTTTAAATAATAAGAGCTATTGTTGTGTTTCCGATGCAGTCCCGCGAAGTCTCGCTACTTTTGTCAAATATTTTTTTACCTTTTTTCTTTATCAGTTTTTGCTACTTCTGAGTGTAAGGACAGATACACGATTTTTTTATAATTTACAAGGTTTTCTATTTTAAAATTTAATATGTTTTGTCCTACACTGTATATCCTAAAAGATAAAAGCATTCTGATAAAAGATATGGATTCTACAGAATCTACCCAACAAAACAGTGTTTTTTGTTTATTGTATACGTTAAAAAATAAAAAAGTTGGGAAGATGTATCTCTATTACGCTTCTAAGAATAATTTAAAATGGAGACAACAAATGGAGTATTTTTTAAAGCATTTTAAAAGATTTTTTTGGTGGTGATATAATATTCAGGGTTTTCCTTTTTAAAAAATCATACCTATTGTCGTACCCTGATAATAATCATCGGATTACTGATTAGAATACTACCGAATTAACCAAACAAGCTGACATTTTAGTTTATTTTGTACAATAAAAAATAATAATATTAAGGGGGTGTAAATTAATAATAACATATAATAAGTTTTAGGTTTTCAAAAGCATTTGTAATAATTTATAATATTTTTTTCAATATTTTTCCAGTAAAAAGCACCTCATTTTAAGTTAGATTGGTAAGTTTCAGAATTTTGACCAAAAAATTAATTTCTATCCCATAGTGCGATGACCAGCTGCATCAATCGGCATATCATAAAAGAAATATAGCAAAGGCGGCCGCGAAGTCAAGCATGCCGATTTATTTGCTTTTAAACTTTTTGTGATTTTTTTCTTATCAAAGAGCACCGAATTTACATTTTTAAACTGTTCCTTCTATAATTTTGCAATTATTTTTAATTAAATAATTAAAGATACGCTTATATTTTTTTTTAAACGTTTTACTAGGGTTTGTAATATTGGTCTCTTCGAAAAGTTATCTTACATTTTTTGTAAAATTCACAGGGGAGCCAATAATTAACCCCTTTAACCTTAAAATTTACGTGGAATTTCCTATGTTCCACTCGGGGACGAACCACCTGGTAGAAGCACTACTACAGAATGTATCTATTCAATATACTTTTTTGCCAAGGTTGGAGAGGGTTAACTGTATTATAATATTAAAATACTCTTTAATTTATAATCTTTCCGAAGTTTAAACACAACTCCTAAATTATGCCCGGTGCTTTTGGAGTTTAGAACATCCTTTTTATTTCCATTAAAGGTTTAAAAGCTTTAAACCACTTTTCTCGTAAGGTAAATTAAATCTCCCTTCAAAGGTTCTAAAACCATTATCAGATAGGTTTTAATTTAACGTAGCTGTCAGTAAAAGTACGAAGAAGTTATTCGCTTTGTACAGGGTGTCCGGATTTAGTTGCAATTCCAGGGTATCTTGGTTATTATTATTATAGTAGAGGAGCCCACGATGCTAAATGGGGATTTACTCGAGCGTCTTAAAAATCTATTGGGTGCAAAGCTGAGATGATAAGAAGAAAAAATGTTATAGAATGTATACCTTTTTATCGGTGGGGGAAGCGGTTATAGATTTTTAAATATGTAAAAAACTACTGTTATCATTTAGGCATGTGGAAAACGTTTGGATCATATCGTACTATCCAGGGTGATTCGAAAATCGATCACGAAACTTAAGGGGATGATTCTACTTGAAAAATTAAGGGTAAAGCTTTATATATTTTTTTTTTCAAAATGTCATTCGTTTTCGAGTTACAAGCCGTCAAAATTCAATTTTTATTATGGTTTTTCGCCATATTGCATTTATTTTTTAACCAATCCAGTTGGCATTTGGCACACAAATCGAGCCTTGCAGAGTCTAAAATTTTAAGACAAAAGTACCTTTTTTAAATACCGCCAGAGGACACTTTACCTAAAACTTAAAATTTATTTACAACATAACTTTTATTTTTTTATTCACTCTTTCCGCGGTCTTCGAGTAGTGCGGTACGTTTACGTAGAAGTCTACATAGACTTCCCGGGTAGGCGATTGAAGCAGTGGCGCATTTACCAAAAGGCTGAGTAGGCTGAAGCCTATGGCGGCATTTTTAGGGGGCGGCAGATGTTCTTTAGGGGGCGGCAGATTATGTCTTATGAATAATTTTGTTGGATTTTTAAAGAAATGGAAGTGAGGACTTTTTTTTTTGCTCTTCAAAAGATTTCTGAAGGAAAAAACAGAAGGAAGGGGCGGCGAAAATAAAATAGCCTACGGGCGGCAAATATGTAAATGCGCCTCTGGATTGAAGGCGTCGTACGAGCGTTGCTGTACCCTTGGGGATCGAGAAAAGATTCACGCTAAATTGGGGCTTCTTTCTTCTGGGGCTAAGCGCTGTGAGTGAAGATTCCTAAAGCCTGAGGTTTTTTCGTTTTGGTGTTGAACACATGGTGTCTTCGTATGGTCGAGGAGGTGCGCACGCCTTGCGAAAATACGTCAGTAGTGAAAGTGACGGTTATGCGCGATACCAGTAGCAGCCGCTGGCTAGACAGTCACAATTTATGCATGTTCAGAAGTTTATCGCTGTTATTGATTAAAAAATAAAAGGAAAATCTGGGGGTCTAGAACCCGACAATTCAATTTTCCAACCACTTGACGATGGCTGAATGCATTAAGTGTGAAAGCCAAAAACCGAAAGTAGAATAGAATAGAACTTTTTATTTTGACAGATATCGCAAAGCTGGGGGCGCCATTTTATAGACAATTAAAAACTTTAAAATAAGGTACTCTTTATTAAAGTCGATAAACCTCACCGTTTAGGCACCAATCAAATTACCTACATACATACAGGGTGTCCAGTAACTCAACCGACAAACTTAACCAAACGATTCTACAACAAAATAAGAAAAAACTTTGTATAAACATATGTCTAATAGTCTTAGTTTTTGAACTACGGGGTGTTAAAAATTAAGCAAAAAAAGTTTTTTTTAATATTTAACACACCGTAGTTCAAAAACTAAGACGTTTAGGACATATGTTTATATGAAGTTTTTTTCTTATTTTCTGTTGTAGAATCGCCCTGTAAAGTTTGTCGGTTGAGTTACTGGACACCTTGTATGCATGTAGGTAATTAAATTGAAATTGATGAAAACCTTGATGTCTATTGGTGCCTAAACGGAGAGGTTTATCGACTTTTATAAAGAGTACTTTATTTTTTAAGTTTTAGGTAAAGTGCCCTCTGGAGGTATTTAAAAAAGTATTTTTGGTCTTAAAATTTTAGAATCTGCAAAGCTCGATTTGTGTGCCAAATATTAACTGGATTGGTTAAAAATAAATTCAATATTGCGAAAAAACAAAATAAAAATTGAACTTTGACGGGTTGTAACTCGAAAACGAATGACATTTTGAAAAAAATTATATGACGCTCTACCCTTATTTTATCAAGTAGAATCACCACCTTAAGTTTCGAGATTGATTTTTGAATCGCCCTGTATATTGTTCCTTATCTTAAATTAATTTTTTCAAAATAAAAAAAAAATAGCCACGCTTGAGAATGTCAAAATAAAGTTTTTTACAACTTTGTAGCCTTCGTCTATCTTTATGCCACTCTCAAATTGTCAGATTAATTGAATATACACTGTTTAGCATGTAATTAACTCACCCTATCTTAATCTGATGCGCTCGGAACTTTCTGATGAATATATTTTTGTTTTTTACGATCGGCTCTGTATACGGGGCTCATATTTGGTGGAGGTACTTAACCGGGTACAAGGTATCCTCCGGTATATTAATCTGCCGCGCTGTAGTACCTAAATCCTGAATCCCCTCTTGGGCTCTCCTACTATAGAGATAGAGTCTTGCAGATTTCGCGAAGTGTTGCTACTTTTGATAAAACGAAGGGTGACACTAAAAGCTTTTTCATGGCTCTCTTAGTTGCTGACATATAAGGCAAAAATCTTTTTTTTTTAATTTTTGGAACTCCCTTGTATTACAGTTGTCTTATAATTTACAAGAATAGTAAAAAATATATAGACATTTTTACGTAGAATCCAGTGGAGTACTTAGTATATTTGCAATCTGCGTACATAGTTGCTGTTAAAATATTTTTACAAAAATAAAAATTCTTAAAAAATTAAGTTACGAAGGATTAAAGAAAACGCAAGAAATTAAGAAACACGCTGTAGCAAGTAAACGACGCAAGATAGCGAATTACGGTGTTCACCAGTGAGTTTGACTTGAAATTTAAGCCTCGCCAACGGGGGTCAGTTATTGTGTAAAACATACAAAAACTTGAGTATCCTATAAAAAGCGTAACATTTTAGTCCACCCTGCATAAGACTTAAAAAACGAAATAATGGTTAGTTATATTTATTCGCAAATCTATAAGCTATTATTGTGTGGTGGATTTATTATTTTAATGTAGAAAAGTACTTTATCTAGATTATAGCCATATACAGAGTTTTTTTTAAACAGTACGAAACTTTACGTTGTAATTCCTTATGTTATTTTACAAAAAGTTCGTAGTTGTTTCCTCTTACTGAGATACAAGGCGTTAAAATTTAGAAAAAAAAATCAATTTTTTCAATTTTTTTTATTTGCCTAGGTTAATTTGAATAAAATTTGGTACATTTATTAAAAGTGATAACACGCCTATTTACCCCTAACCATATTGTTATTATTGGGTCCAGTGTCGTCTCAGTGGGCACCGCATCTTATATTACTGAAAAAAAAGTACGCCACTGACTGACGTTTTTATGTTTTTTTACAATTAAGCAATTAATAAATACAACTTTTTATTCTTTTGTATTTTTTTGTATCTAGCTTCGTTTTCGAGAAAAAGTTTGAAGACACTTTAATTTCTTGTAAAAGTACCCATAGACGACATGAAAAAATAAAAATAAAAAATAAACAATTATTTGCTTAAAAAAAAATGAGCAGTGGCGCATTTTATCGGAAATCGTCATTTTCCTTATCTACTAAGGTCAAAAATGTTTATTTTTTAATTTTGAATTTTATTTTATGCTGTTTATGGATTCTTTTTAGCATCACTTAAAGTCGCTTTAATTTTTTTCTCGAAAACAAAGCGAGATACCAAGAAAATGCAAGAGACTAAAAAGTTGATTATTAATTGCGTAGTTATAAAAAAATATATAAAAACGTCAAAAAAGTCAGTGGCGTACTTTTTTTCTCAATAATATAAATTTCCGTGCCCACTGAGACGCCACTGGACAATAACAATGTGGTTAGGGCTAAACAAGCGCCCTATTACTTTAAATAAATGTAGCAAATTTTATCCAAATCGGCCAAAGCATATTAAAAATATTTAGAAAAAACAGATTCTTTTCTTAAATTTTAACCCCCTGTATCTCAGTAAGGAAGCAACACCGGACATATGTTTATAGGAACTTTTTTCATAAAATAATTCAAGGAATAACACCTTGAAGTTTTGTACCATTTTAGAAAACACCCTGTATTTTTAAATTTTGTGTCAATAACACCCCCGTGTTGTATCTCAAAGTATATCGCTTTGGCTTTTGACGGGCAATACCCCAATAAACCTTTAATGATTTATGACCTATTGTTATTGGGCAAACCTATGAGTTCATAATGACAGGGTGGGCCAGGTATAAATATCTCTTGAGTTTTGACCATTTATATAAATATTATTGCTAATATTTTAGTTGTAGTGTTGAATATCCGTTTTTACTGTGCGTTTCGAAAAAGTTGTTTTACGGGAATACATATAACTATGTCGCGTCGAAATCATTTGTCATTAGATGCAAAACAGGTTGCAAAAATGTGTATGAAACTTTAATTAGTAGGGGACTTATTAAACAAGAAGCTTTAAAAGAAACCTGTCTACTTACAAAAACTCCAATATCGTCAATAAGGGATATTATTAATAGTGAAGAATTGAACAAAAAAAAAGCGTAGTGATTTTCGATCTCACCGTATAGACAATCAAGATCAAGACCTAATAAGAAGGAAAATATATTGTCTTTATGAAAGCGGAGTTGTTCCTACCTTGGATAAACTGAAAACGAAGCTAGAAGATGACGACACTATTATAAATATTAGCCGTGCCACCCTCCATAGAGTTGTTTGTAAAATGGGATTTAAATACCGCAAAATAGACAAAAGACAAACAGTAATGGAATCGCACATATTACGCACTTCGAGATTTAATTACCTTCAAGAAATTAAAAAAAGAAACCGATCCATAATTTACCTTGATAAAACATGGTTCGATACACACGACACGGTATCCAAAGGATGGGTGGACTCCAGTTAAAACTGTTAGACGAAAGCACCTTCAAATAAAGGAAAACGCATTACCATAATACACGCTGGTTCAGAAGACGGATTTGTCCCAAACTCCTTGCTGTTGTCTGCAAAGAATATTAAGGATTCTAGCTTGTATTATCACGAGGATACAAGCGCAGAACTTTTTAAAAACTGGTTTCAAAATGATCATTTAAAAATATTCCAAACATCAGTGTTATTGTCATGGATAACGCAAGCTACCACAGCCGTCTGCTGCATAAAGCACCAGCTTCATCCAGTTCAAAAACTGAAATCCAGGAATATTTGTTAGAAAATGATATTTATTTTGAATTCAGTTATAAAAACGCAACTTTTGGAAGTTATAAATTCATATGCAATTAAAAAACAATATGTATGTGACAATTTGGCTGAACAGGCTGGGCATACTGTCTTACGTCTTCCTCCATATCACTGTATGTTTAACCTCATAGAACATTTGGGGAACCAAGTAAAATCAAAGATCAGAGCAGAAAATGTTACACCTACTTTAAGTCCCAGTGTTATAAATATGATAAAAAATGTAATTACTAATATACCAGTTGAGAGCTGGAAAAATTCAGTACAGCACATTATAAAAATTGAGGACTCTTTCATTTCTGTACAAAACAACAAAAATCGTATTGTAATTAATCTCAACGATGACTCTGATAGTGAAACCGAATTAGATTTAGATATTTAGATAAAAATGTAATTACGTATAGGTAATATAGTTATAAATTTATTTAAAATTAATAAAACTTTGCATATATTTAATTTCTTAATGTAATTTGAAGATTAAACCTACTTAAATAAACAATAAATTATAAATCTTTGTATTATTTAGATAAAAATATAATTATAGGCACGTATAGATAATATAGTTATAAAGTTATTTATAACTATTAAAACTTTGCATATATTTAATTTCTTAATGCAATTTTATGATTATACTTACTTAAACAAACAATAAATTATAAATCTTTATATTATTAGAGTCCGTCCCTGATGTTCTGCCCTTTAATAGCTAGTGATTCGCAGTTTTATTGATGTCGGTAAATATATTGGAGTACTGCCGTCAAAAGCCAAAGCGATATACTTTGAGATACACTATACCCAAGTTCTTTCAACTCTTTTTCCTTTTAATGCACAGGACATTTCAATACGCCTCGAAGTCGAAGCGTGTGTCTGGTGAATCTGTCTAAGAAAATATCTGTGTTCATTGTTCACCGGCAACATCTATTTTTATTTGCATCCAACGAAAACATACACGAAGGCATAAAATCACGTAGTGCGTCAATAAACACAACATGAAGGTGTGGATGGATTTTTATGGTTTAGGATCAGTGACCAGTTAAGAGGTGCATAAACGGATATTATTGATATTTGTTATTGATAACGAAAATAAAGCAACCGTAATGGGGCACCAAGGCAATTTAGTCTAAAATCCAGTGGCGACTCGCGGGTCTAAAAACAGGTGTAGTGCAGGAAGGGAAAAAAAAGCGCATTCACCATTTTAGGAAAATTGAAAATACTCAACTATCAAAAGTCTAAGTAAAAAGTCTTAATATCTAAACTTACCTAAATTTTATACACCAATCCTTTTATATTTTAATGCAGCAAATTTATCAATTATATCTTTATAAAATGGTTGAGTTTTTATCAGTTCCTGTAGAAGCTCCTTTTGAATTGAAGTATTGGCCAAAGATAAAAGTCTATCTTGGAATATAGTGTTTCTTAAGAAAGTTTTTAAACGCTTAAGACAAGAAAAACTCCGTTTCACTGACACGCTTATCGACGGTATCGTTAAAATTAGCGAAAAAAGTTTATACGCCTTGGTAAAAATGTCTTTATTTGCGCCAATTTGTTTCACTAACTGCTGCAATGAAATATTGCTATACCTTTCATCAGCAAATATTAGGTCAAGTTTATTTTTGAGCCTCTGATTTTTTGAAAATGATTCGGCATATATCTCCAATAAATTTTGAAAAGAATCAGTGGAAAAAGTTTGGTTATACTGGCCAAACTTTGCAGTATTAGTAAGACAAAGAAATTGTAGTTTGTAACAATCTTCGAATCTTACTTCCATTTCCATCAAAATATGATCTTATATTTTATAGAAAAGTGCTTTGTACTGTCCTTTAATTTCTTCCTGTGAAAAATTACTGTCGCGAATAATACTTAAACGGAAACAATCGAAATAATACATGAAAACCAACGAAACGACCAAAACCTATACTATCTTTTTAAGGCTAGCGATTTACCAAGCAATACACCTGATACTTCCACCCGCGATTCTGGCCGCCGGCAAGTATAGCGTTGTCATGGCAACGGAGCGTCAAACCGTAAACAAAACCCCGCATGAGGTATATACTTCGGTCCGTTTTATATTTGCAATACACTTGCTGATCGCGGATTGCGATGACGCGTTGCCAAAAGCGGAGGAAAACGACTCGCGCCAGCGGTTAATTTATGCTAGAATTTCCATGGCAAATTTTACAAATAAGGAATAGAAATGAGAAAAATGAATTGAATAATAGTAATATGGCTTTTTATATTTTATTATTTATTTTTGGTGAAATGGCACTTCACTTACTACACCAGAATAGCCGCCACTGCTAAGATCTGAATAGGAAGCAATCTGCACCCATCTGTTTAGCGGATAAAAACTAGTTTATATTAAATGGGGCATTCCACGCGAAATGGGAAAATGACTAAAATAATAGCAGGGACTTCAAACTTGGCAGTTGTAATCAGGGTCGAGAGACTTTTAAAATAAGGTATCACTCTTTCTATACAAGATTTTGGGGGTAAGTCTAACACCTACTAGAGGTTGCAGTTCAGAAAGTAAAAATGGCAACAAAAAGTTTTCCCCTAAAATCAAAAATTGACGTGTTCGAGCGTTCGTAGAGTACTAAAAAAATTAGCTTTGTTTCGTTTTTAAATGGCCACCTTGTATTTATTATAATATTTATTTATTTATTCTAAATAAATAATAGTTAAATAGATATATTAATAATGTTTTTGAGGTAAACATAATATAAACTTCAACTTCATTCACACAGTTTATACTTATCCAACAAGTCACCAATACCTGTCCCACCAGTCACAATAAAAATATGTATTTTGCCTCTACTTAGGTAATCAATTTAATTATTTATAATAATAAATGTATACAGGTTTAGCTAAATAACATAATACATAGGCAATGTGAGGAAAAAAGACAATCTAACTAAATACCGGCATGTAAACATGCGTGACTAATAGTGCTTGTTTTGTTATTCTATTACTCGCCGATATACCAAAACTGTTTGCTCAAGCAGTATAGAATACATTTTATATTGAGAAGGCAATATTTCTTAAAAGTTCAGTCGCCGAACGGAATTTCGACTTTAAGTATTCCGCGGTAAGAGAGAAAGCGTTTTCGATGTCCCACCAGTCACACTCGGTAAAGTGATAATTTCAAGAAACGTAGAAAGTAATCAAGGTTTTTACAAAGGAATGTTGTTAATTAGCTATTATATAAATATTATAGGATACATTTTATTATAGTATAAGTTTTATTCACATTATTATGGCTTATAAGTATTATTAGTAAAATTCCACGGTTAAATATCCCACCAGGCACTATTGAATGCCCCTAATATAGGGTTACCAGAAAGAGATATTCAAAGCTATCTTTAAATTAAAAAAATAACCTCAACATTTTTGACACACCCTGTATAAAGGCAGTTTTTCACGTTACATGACAGTACTAATATATCACTAATTTTTATTCTCTTCAATTTTATAAATAAAGTAATAAGATTTTTTAAGTTAAAATTTTATAGAATTATTACAATTTTTGGAACATTCTGTTTTATTAAAAACATACATATTTTATAGGCTAGCGTTAAACTGAATTTCCATAAATAGGGGTTGCCATTATACAGGGTGTGTTAATTTTAAGGTTAAGACCTAGAGGTGCACTTAAACTAATTTTTGGCTTAAAAATTTGTAGCACAAATTATCAGAATACCCAGATGCGAAAGTGCGGCGAAATACGCTTATTGTTTCTATGACCTTAAGAAATAATAAATGGAAAATCTGCACCAATGCATGGATTGTAATATTTTTGATTTGTAAAAGGTTAAACCGCACCAAGGCCTTAAGAAGGGATAGACTTTTATAGTAATTAATTATGCAGCTTTTTTATGTGGGGAAAACGGGACAAAAGAATAATACAGTAATTGAAAATTTAAATATCTCTTTATTAAAAAATATTACAATTTAAAAATTTACCTATGTTTTGAAAGGTAAAATATTGTTAGTAGATGTTACGTTTAGATCAATTTGTAATGAAATGTCTATACCTGGTTGCACAAAAAATTTTAACAAAAGATTAAACTAATGGGGGTTTGGAATGTTTAACAAAAAAAACGTTGTTTAAAAACTGCTTATTAAATTAATTAAAGATATTTCGTTTTACTAGCTTAATTGTTTATTAAAAAGTTTTGTGTAACTGGGGATTAAAACAAAATAATTGGAAGCTCAATATTTTAAAGCAATGCAGATGTTGCCATAGTAATAGGAGTATGTAATTTTTTTAAATACTGAGAAAACATCTATTTTTTTATTTAAAATATAGCCTTTAAAATGGCAGTGTAGCTATATATAAAAAAATATTTTTTTCTTTAGGCACATACTGATTAATATCAATAACTTTATAAACATGTCTAAGTATTTTGTTAAAACTTTGTATTAATGTTAAAAAGTTAAAAAAACTTTTTAAGATTTATTTAATATTTACCAAGAAAAAAATATAAAATAGAGGTTGCCATTATACAGGGTGTGTTAATTTAAAGGTTAAGGCCTTGCTTACGTAGCTACGCCACTGCCTGTATAAGCATGCTAAATTCACTTACCTTAAAACAAAAAAAAATTGTTTATAGTTTTGAATTACTTATTAAATTAGAAAATATTATTGCTATCTAAAATTGTTATCCAAAATGTCGCTCTAGGCGGCCAAAACGCGTTCGTTTACCACAAATGCTGATTGCTGACGCTTCTAATCCCCATTTTGACCCCAGTATCTGATTCGGGGGATGAACGAGACATAATTTGATTTACCGTTGTCTTTTTGTTTGTCTGGGGTAAATGGCACTTTTTTATCTTCTGCTCGCGTAATAGGTGTTTTAAATTTGATTGGAAAGCGGTTTTTCTGTTTGTTTTGTTTTTGTGTCTTTATTTGTTGGTGGGAAATCAAAACTTTTTGTGTGTCTTTTCTGCAGTTAATTTTTTTAATATGCAGGTCTCGTAACTCTACTGATAAACTTTAGGGAGTGTCTCTCCAAAAAAACAATAAGGAAAAACTTCATATTTATGTTCTGATCTTCTAGTTAATAAGAAAACTACATTATTAAGAAAATTTAATTATTAACATTGCATATTATAACAGTCAATTAAATAAAGGATTAGAGTCTATACTTTATTTAAAACTAAATCCGTTGCACGTCACTAACCTGCAAATTTGCCCTGTTGCCAAGTTGTCATGAGAATGTTCATTACAAAAATTTTATTTAAAAATTCCAGGTATTTCAAATTCAATATAAAAACATGGATTTATCCACTAAAACACTGAATACCTATTAACTGGAATTCATTGAAACTAACTTCTTTTACTGCAGTTACAGGCAACAAAGGTTCATTATTTTCGCGCTCTTGCCCAAAAACCTATTAAAGAAGCAACAAGCTCCTTGCATCTAATGTTCAATTGCTTCGTCATTTTAATCTTTTGTCTTTTTGTTGTTGTTGAACAGATTTAAATCACTAGGGACACAAAATTTAAACTCTTGAAAAGGTTTGAAACTGCTAATAACGATAAAAACGTTGAAAAACCCGAAAAATAAACCGAAGAATTAGGAAACTGATGAATAAACAAACAATGAAATCGATCAAATCAACGTCAAAAAACACTGTCAACGTGACAACGTTGCATGATTAGGTATTAGAATAACCAACATGATAGGCTAAAATGCACTAATATGATGGATATTTATGTAATGATGGAGCGTACCTAGTATATATCTGTTTTTTTAATGTATATGGCTAAAAAAGAATTACCAAAATCAAATTTGATAGAGATTCTAAACAAATAGCTTTAATATCAATTAGTGATTATATTTTTGTTCAAATGTTATGAAGTTTAGTAACATGAAGTTCAGATGACGTGCATCGGATGTAGTTTTAGATAAAGTATAGGTAATTTTATCCACTTCTTTATTAACAAATCTCTTAGCACCTGGACAGTTCTTGGAGCTGGTGTTTGTGTTGATAACTGAGTTGTAACTTATCTCACTCAGACTGACGGTAACAAATCACGATAGGAAACATACATGGGAGATAATATATCTCCGAAAACAAATATTTCAAAGCCTGTCAGAACAATGGTTTACAGTTTAACAAACATAGGTTGAGAAAAAAATCACAATTTCAGAGTGAACTTAATTATTTGCCTATTACTGTATAATAACATAAAATAAACCATCATGCTATTCCTATAAAAAGACAAGGGTGATAAACTTAACAAGGAGTGCTCCCCCTTTAAGCCCATATTCCTCAAATTTAACTGTCAAATCAATATTTGTTTACGTAATCGTTTTCCCTATTGCTTTGTTTCTAATTATCGCTTTGGAAGCCTTGTCCGCCTTTTTAGTATTCTTTTTCTCTATCTCTCTCTATTTAGTTCATTTTATATACAAATTTACTTACTTAACCTAAAAACGAGCCATAATTGACGTATTGTTGTTTTTTAGGGAAATTAATAAATGTGTGTCTAAAATAAATTAAGTTGCTGACATATCCATTAGTAGTTCGTAAAATAGAAGGTAATTAATTACATGTTATCATATTACTTGTCACTCTGACACGGACAGAATTATTTAAAAATAATTAGAACCATAATAATATCTCCTTCTTTACTTTTAACCATTAATAAGTATATCAACATACTGTTGATATTTTTTCCGAAAGCACCTCGTATAAAACACGTGCCTTCGTTTTTATACCTTTTATTAACAATAAAACGTAACTATGTTTATAACGACAAAATCTTCAGTTGTCAATGTCTCGAGGTTTACAGCATAAAAAGTCGAATCTATACTCAATCATTCGAAGGTTTTCTCTCGCCCTTTTATAGTAATATGGAAAAGTGAAGAATGATCTAGAATTTTGGAGAAATATCGCGAAAAATTCCATAGTATAGGATGGCATAAAAGTTCTCAATGGATAATTCGGGTGGTTTCGGAAACCTTTGAAAGTAATGAAAGAACTTGGAAAAATAAAGGTAAAATTATTTAAATAAATTAACAAACTAAATTAAATGATTCTTACTCTCTAAATATCTTTAACGTAAACACGTTTTTGAAAGTCTGTAACAATATCTCAAAAACCAACAGAATTGACGTATAGTGTGTTATATGTTTTTAATGTAGAATTTATTAAAGAGTCGAAATTTGTTAAAATATAGAGCGTGTGCCATTTAAAACAACCTACTTTACAATAAAAATTTTTTAAAAGTTCGTAGTCCTCGAAAAACAACGTTTAAAGATACAAAGTGCCGCCTAAGAACAGCTCAGTGTTCCACGTGCTGGTGGGAATAAAAGATGATAGTCCATATTGGTCAAATTTTTGCGTTTTAACTTGTATTAAATAAAATAAAAAAATGTTTGTTTTTATCTTGAATATCTAAATTAACTAATATCCAACTTAAAATATTAAAATGCAAATACTGACAAATTATGCTAGTTGGACTCTGATCTTTATTTGCCGCGACCCTTCATTTTTAAATATTTTATTGGTATGTTATAGGATTTGTTTTTGAAAAGATGCGATAATTATATAAAATAATAAAATACTCTGGGGCAAACGTTTACGTCACAAGCATAACCTATATCTGAAAACAAATACATTAACAATCCAGCACTCCTTGTTAAGTTTACTACCCTTGACAGTTACATAGACCCTCCTAAATAACCTGGTAAATTGGATGGCTTTTTAATGACCCTGTATTTCTTAAAATACTAACCTTAATCTAAACCTATATTTTTTCACCAAAAAAGATTACAAAACTCTGCAGTTATTAAATCAAAATCAGGTTAATCCGTCACGCGAACATAGATTTCCTGGAGGATAAATTTTAAATTCAAAACTTACTCGACATTGAGTTTAAAAGCGCTGAAATGGGATTTATGTTATCGGCAAACAATGAAAATCTGGAAAATGGATTTATTATTTTTAAGCTTTTACCAATATCGTAATAAAACGGATGTCTTGGAGGATGGAAGTGTTGAACTTTAGAAACCAACTTTGTAAATTTCGCGGAAGCTCTAAATATTGTGTATACGTGGTTGCAGAATATTAAAAAATATTTTTCAAATATACTTTTTGACTAACCTCAAAAATGATTTTTTGCTATCCGATTTTATTTCTATATCATTTCAACAATTTTAATTCTGCAAAATTCTGTGTTCTCGGTTAAACAAATGCAGTTGGATTTTTTTTAACAAAAAACATTGGCAATATTAAATATGTAAATGCACCCCCCTTAACTTAAACTACAGAAGAAGTAACTCAACCATTTGTTGTATTATTTCCCTGGTTTTCCAACCAGTAATTAAATTAGATATTAATATCTCTCAAGGTCTACAATGTTTGATAAAAAGTAATATATTTTTTTTAATGAAACAACCTGTGTTTTTTTCTATATCTAACAGAAATATTTTTCCAAGAAGCTTTTTTGGCTAGTCAAATCTGAAGAAATTTTTTTTCTAATTTCAATTGTATTAAAAGTTCATCACTGTCCCTTTATCTTTTAAATGGGACAAGATATTGAGTTTGGTAAAATTTGAGAAAGGGGTGTTACTTGTTTCTATGACCTTGAGAAAGAATAAATGGAAAAGCTGCACCAATGCATGGATCGTAATATTTTAATTTGTAAAGGTTAAACCGCACCAAGGCGCTAAGAAGGGATAGACTTTTATAGTAATTAATTATGCAGCTTTTATGTGGGCAAAACGGGACAAAGAATAATACAGTAATTGAAAATTTAAATATCTCTTTATTAAAAAATATTACAATTTAAAAAATTTACCTATGTTTTCAAAGGTAAATTTATTGTTAGTAGTTGTTACGTTTAGATCAATTTGTAATAAAATGTCTATACCTGGTTGCACAAAACATTTTAACAAAAGATTAAAGTAATGTGGGGTTTGGAATGTTTAACAAAAAAAAGTTGTCTAAAAACTGCTTATTAAATTAATTAAAGGTTTTAATTAACGTTTTACTTTACTAGCTTAATTGTTTATTAAAAAGTTTTGTGTAACTGGGAGATTAAAACAAAATAATTGGAAGCAGAGTAACAAAAGTTTCTAAAGAAACGCCGACACAATATTTTAAAGCAATGCAGATGTTGCCATAGTAATAGGAGTATGTTATTTTTTTAATACTGAGAAAACACCTATTTTTTTTATTTAAAATATAGCCTTTAAAAATGGCAGTGTAGCTATATATTAAAAAACCTGTCTAAGTATTTTGTAAAAACTTTGTATTAATGTTAAAAAGTTAAAAAAATACTTTTTAAGATTTATTTTATATTTACCTGATAAAATATTTTTTTAAGGTTCTCAGAATTGTCTGTATTTCTTGATGATATAATGGCTTGAGAAATATTGTTGGCACGGTAGTGTTAAATAGACATTTTATTGCGGATGACGAGATAGAAATACAATTATTTTAAAAATGATCTCCGCACAATTTATAATTCATCAGATTTTTTTCGAAAAATCCTCCCTTCCAGCAGACTTAAGCCAGACCTTTGCGCTAAAAAATATATTTTCATTATAGAAAATAGAACACAAATAATTATCCACATATTTTTTTGTAAATAGAACTTACTAAAAATACTTTTAATGCATTTTTATATTAAAAAGTATTATGTCTACGTTAACATTAATGTGCCCGATATTATCTATAGCCTGCACATCAACATGTACGGACTAATTAAAAATAACTTTATTATATAACAAAATATCACATTTAAATTTACCCCAAGTGGTCCTTTGGGAATCTTAAAAGTGATTTTCAGCTCCAGGTACATTATAAATATACACATTTATATTCATTTTAAACGGTAAAAAAATTAAGACGACACTATAGGAACACTTTAATGATAAAAAAAATAAAAGTTAATGGATGGTACTTCTTTGGGTACACGCCAAAATTAAATTAAAAGTACTAAAAAACCAAAAAAATTTAAACAAGTAAAAAGATAATTAAAAATCGACGTTTCGGTGGCAAATCTGCCACCGTTGTCAAGAACAAAAGGAAATAAACTAATAAAAATGAAAACTTACTATTATTCAGGCTTTAAAATTCAAATTTTTTATGTTTTTCTCGGATATTCTGAAAATTTTGACATTAAATGTCAAAACATGTTTATTTGGTTATAGTGTCATGGTGACATAGATAACTGGTTGCTGGTGTATTGATTGTTTATTTTAAAAAAGGTGAATAGTTAGTTAATTTTTAGTCTTCCTGAAGATACTTCAGTATCAAGCAAAGGCAACCAAGTGTTATTTAAATTAACTGAAATTGATGCTACACAACTATCTTTATTTAATAATATATACGCACTTTCTTTGATTTTGCGTTTTTTAGAACAAGTTTCCTTTGCTAAAATGCTCGAAGCATCCCAGTTTATTCTATGATTGTTATCAAATGCGTGTTGGCAGATTTTTGATTTATGAAATTCTGTGTTTTTAATGTATGATCTGTGTTCTTTTATGCGTTTGGCTAATGGTCTACAAGTTTCACCTATATAAAACTTATTGCATTCGCAAGGTATTTTATAAATGACATTTTTGTATTTTCATTTAAGTTGTATGGTTTTGTTTTTGTTAATTGAGATCTGATTGTGTTTTGTGTTTTAAAGATTGTGCGAATATTAAATTTATGCCCTATTCGTTGAATTTTATTTGATAGTCCGGGAATGTATGGTAAAAATAAATTTGTAATAGGTCTATTTTGATTTTGTCTTATAACTGGAGTTTCAAATTCAAGGAAACAATTATTTATAAAATCAAGAGGATAATTATTTTGAATTAAAATATTTTTTAAATAATCTTTTTCAATATTTATATTTTGATTAGAACAAATGACTTTAATTCTATCAAATAGACTTTTTACAACTCCCTTTTTAACCATTATTGGGTGATTGGAGTTAAAATTTAAGTATCTATTTGTATGTGTAGGTTTTCTGTAGATTTTTGTTTCAAAATTGTTTAAATCTTTTTTATTAAAATGTCAAGAAATGGTAGTTGTGAGTTGTTTTCTTTTTCTAATGTAAACTTAATTGTTGGTTCTTGTGTATTAATGTGTGTTAAAAAATTATTTAAACAGTGTTCGTCATGTTGGTATATAGAAAAAATGTCATCTATATATCTCCACCAAACTAAAGGTTTATATTGATAATTTTCTACAAAATTTGATTCAAAGTTTTCCATAAAAATATTACTTAATAAAGGTGATAAAGGTGAACCCATAGCCATGCCAGAGGTTTGTTTATAAAAATCAATCACAATCTTTAAAACACAAAACACAATCAGATCTCAATTAACAAAAACAAAACCATACAACTTAAATGAAAATACAAAAAATGTCATTTATAAAATACCTTGCGAATGCAATAAGTTTTATATAGGTGAAACTTGTAGACCATTAGCCAAACGCATAAAAGAACACAGATCATACATTAAAAACACAGAATTTCATAAATCAAAAATCTGCCAACACGCATTTGATAACAATCATAGAACAAAACTGGGATGCTTCGAGCATTTTAGCAAAGGAAACTTGTTCTAAAAAACGCAAAATCAAAGAACGTGCGTATATATTATTAAATAAAGATAGTTGTGTAGCATCAATTTCAGTTAATTTAAATAACACTTGGTTGCCTTTGCTTGATACTGAAGTATCTTCAGGAAGACTAAAAATTAACTAACTATTCACCTTTTTAAAATAAACAATCAATACACCAGCAACCAGTTATCTATGTCACCATGACACTATAACCAAATAAACATGTTTTGACATTTAATGTCAAAATTTTCAGAATATCCGAGAAAAACATAAAAGTTTGAATTTTAAAGCCTGAATAATAGTAAGTTTTCATTTTTATTAGTTTATTTCCTTTTGTCTTGACAACGGTGGCAGATTTGCCACCGAAACGTCGATTTTTAATTATCTTTTTACTTGTTTAAATTTTTTTGGTTTTTAGTATTTTTTTAGTACTTTTAATTTAATTTTGGCGTGTACCCAAAGAAGTACCATCCATTAAATGAATCCGCCAAACTACAGAACATATCTTCAATTTAAAATAAAAGTTCACAAACAGCTAAACACAATTAACTAACTTATGCTCACGTTCTATACCAACAAAAATATGGGACTAACTGACACCTAGATGAGCATTGGGTCACGTACTAAATCGTGGGGTGTATATCCACCACGCAGTAGGAGGGACCATAGTGGTGAGAGATTTCAACACACGCTTAGTTTCGGATCTGGGTATTCTGATAATTTCTGTTTGTACTATGATGGCAAAACCCGATATGTCACAAATCACATTTTTGTACAATATTTAAATCCTGCAACTAATAGTTTTTTATTGGTTGTAAAATTTAAATATTGTACTGAAATTACGATTTGTCAGGTGAGCATCAGAGTTAAAAGATCTCTCCTGAAAATTTTACTAAAAAGTAACTTATCGGGTTTTGCCATCTTACCTCAGAAATAATTTCCGTCACGTGGCCCAGTGCAAGGAGCCACTAGCAACTTTTTATTGGATAAAACGAGGGGCCTCATTTACAAGGCCCTTTGATTCTCTACTCAATTGCTGTATTCCTTTTATGCTCCAGAACCGCCCAGAACGACACCATAAGTGTTCCTTTCACAATTTTTTGACATTTTTTCATGTTGTGAGAACAGTTTTTGACACTATTGACAGTTCAGAGAACGGTTCAGAACAGTTCTACAAGGTAAAAGGAATACACTATTTGCTACTATGTTTTGAAAGTTGGCCCAGCCCCTCTAGACTTACAAGCCAATACCATTAAAACCGCACTGTTTGTACACATGTACAATATTTAAACCAAATTTCAAAGGGTTTCAAGTCTGGAACGGCTGGGTCGATTTTCAAAAACAAAGTGGCGTTGTTTTTAACGCGAAGCCTGTACAACTAAAAACGGCAACGGATACTAATGGAAGAGTATTTATTTTAAGAGTCATGGTGTTGTCATGGCAACCATCGTAATATGCCGTATGTAAGGTATTTTACTGCGTTACCCTCTAGGGGCGGATTTTGAGAGTCCAGTCGCAGATCCAAAATACGTAGATATTTTGTGCAGTAGAATTTGTTTCGAATATTTAAATAAACATATTAAATTTATGCCTATCTTTATAGTTAATACAAAAAGTAGTTACAATTATACAGGGTGTTCATTTAAAAACTTTCCACTCAAGTTCTCAAATCTGTCTCGTTTGGAAGATAACTTGAGTGGAAAGTTTTCAAATGAGCACCCCTATATCTACAAGTATCTAATTTTTTCTGAGAGGACGGTGTTCCAAAGCGCACCCTTACGAGACACCACTGTTTCAAATATTTTTTATGATGAAAGAAGAAAAAAACAATAAAATATTAAATCACGCGATTCCTAACTAATTATTTTCCATTTTTCTATTCATGGAAATCCGACCATCGGCGAGAACAATAAGGTTTTTCTTGCTTCTATACCTGTTTGAATAAAAAGCCATTTAGTTTCCTTCCGGAATTTTTATTTTAATTTTTTTTACTTCGTTTGCTTTAGTTTTCTTCAAACAAATGAGCGAAAACGGATTTTTGGATACAGCCAAACTTGTCCTTAATATTAAATATAATTCTGTAAACAGTATTTATAATTGATCCAAGAATTAAAATTTTCCCGATAGACAAAGTGGTAAAAGAGGGCCAATTGCCACCCAGATTACGCGACTTAACACCTCTAGATCTTTTCTCTGAGATAGTCGGTTGTTTATAAGAATACCGCCTGGTAAGTTTAAAAATTTATAAGCAAAAATAAGACCAGCATGTCAAAAGGTTAAGAAGAAGTTTTTCAAAATTTTAGACAAGAATTTGAGAAAAGCTGTATTACTGTCTACAAAATAATAGACGGTATCTTGCACACATATTAAATTAAACATTCTTTTTATAATTAAAGTGTTTAATATGTACATACAAGGTTCCAACTCATACACCATATAAATGTTTTCTTAAGATTAAAAATAGTGTGTTTGTTTGGACACACCCTCCATTTCTTTTTTAAATGGGACACCCCAATATTTTATTGTGAACACCTAGTATAAAAAAGTATACATTTTGGGAATTTTAAAAATATACATTTTTGGGAAATTTAAATTTTAATTGGGTTACTTAACATTGGGAAATTTGGGACATAAAACAATACGTGAGGTGTCAAGGTTTAAAAAGTATAAATCAAACAATTTTCTAGGTTACTCTTATAATAATAAAACAAAAACATTAAACAAGCTGAGTAGCGTAGAAATGCTAAACAAATACTGAAAAATTTAATATTTAAAGATAACAAAATTTTAAGACAGGGATAGATTGTTTATCAGATAAGAAAGAGTTAGTAAAGTCAAGTAAAAAGTTAAAGTTTGAGTTAAGCCCCGTACGTGCTATCCCTAGGGATATGCCCGTACTAAATTTAGTTAATTAAATAAGTTAAGTTGGTCCTAGATAATGCAAAGTTAGTGTTGATGGTCCACCGGTCTCATGGTCTCAAGAAGATAGTTCCATATGGTACATTGCCCTAGTGACGTCAAGTGATGTATATTTAAAAATATAAACGTCACATATGGTGGAGGCGCCCCCGTTCCCAGTGACCTTTGTGAAACGTCGGTTATGGTAAGCTGTGCCCGCCCCAGTTCCAGTGCCCTTTGTGAAGCGATAGGAAAAGTCGCTTATGGTACGCCCTTCCTACCCCTCAGTTTATTTGTGGAAGAAAATACCATATATATGGTAAAGGCGTCCCGTTCCCCGGAGAAGAAATGTGTGTGAAAGGACGAAAATGGGGAAAAAATATGTTGCGTAGCGTAGCTGCAAGGAGGGTAGCAGCGTAGCTACAAGAAAAGGAAGATAAGGTATATCTTCAGTTTTGAAATATGGCTAAATGGTGTTAGCCAGAGTTGTTGAAGAAGAATATGAAATATTTATTTGCGTTGAAGTTGTTGTTTTGCGTCGTGAAGACGGAGTTTAGAAGCAGCATGAGGCTGCATTAGCACTGGAAGCCGCAGCTCTAGTATGGAGAAGAGCTCTGAAGTTATGGTCTTGAATGGTGGGGTACAAGACTATCTAGCGGCCCTGAGGAAGCTCAGGATATGGGGAAATTGGCTTAAAGTTGCGGTTACCTGATGTGGAAGAAGAAAATGGGAATGAAAGGCAGACAATGGTACGTGGAGAAGTACGGGACAAATGGCCAATGGAACGCACCATCAAGGACATGGACAGGCAGGCAAGGTGGACGCAAATTTTTTTATAAAGGCTAGTATAAGAAGAATGTGGAATATTAGGTTAATTTCTAAGTATAAATATTAAAAAAAATTTGATTTTCTTTTTATGTAAGAGATATTTTTTTGTTTTTAAACTATCCAATAAATTTAAAAAGAGCAAAAGATAAAATAGAAAAAATCACCTAATTAATAGTACATGTAAAACATAGTTAATTATTTTCTTTCCCACTGGTATATTAAATAAATCATTGAATTACTTTTTTAATGGTTCAACGTTTTGCTGACGAGACAAGGCCAAGTTCACTTTTATTGTTACAGGACTGGTCAGTTTTAAATAACACAAACTTTTTTTACTTATTTAGCTGTTTGTGTAGTACATAAATATCTAGTAAACTTAAAGATTAATAAAAAAATACAATCTATGAGTAACAATAATTAGGTCATTTTTTGTCTAAAAAATAATCTTACCGTTAAAACTATATTTATTTAAAGTACCTACTTAAAGAAAAGCTTAAAAGGTTTTTAATAATTAAGCTAAAATCTTATTTGAACTAATTATTTCAGCAAAAACATCTCTAGAACTTTTTAAATAATTATTTTAGATAATTTATCCGGAATTTTTTTAAAATTTCAAAAAAAAGAGTCATAATGTTAAATATAACCTAAATGAATTATTTTTTAGAAAAAAAAACTATTTTTACATTTTTTCGTGCATTTT
Source organism: Listronotus bonariensis (assembly GCA_014170235.1). Classification (NCBI taxonomy): domain Eukaryota; kingdom Metazoa; phylum Arthropoda; class Insecta; order Coleoptera; family Curculionidae; genus Listronotus; species Listronotus bonariensis. The sequence goes on from JACEGR010001445.1 coordinate 40,558, forward strand.
TTTTTGAAATAAAAATTAATTGGAAAAAACAAAAAAATTAATAAAACGTTAAGATTATTTACGATAAATATAATTTATATAATAAGCAACATAATGTTAGGTTTTAAATATTTGTAAGCTATATGGAACTATCGTTTTTCGATAATATTGCTAATTTTTTTAAAGGTTTAAAGTAAATTTGTCTGATTTCTAATAGCGTTGTGGGTCCAACGCTTTCAGGGAAGGGGCATATGTGAACACCTAGTATAAAAAAGTATACATTTTGGGAATTTTAAAAATATACATTTTTGGGAAATTTAAATTTTAATTGGGTTACTTAACATTGGGAAATTTGGGACATAAAACAATACGTGAGGTGTCAAGATTTAAAAAGTATAAATCAAACAATTTTCTAGGTTACTCTTATAATAATAAAACAAAAACATTAAACAAGCTGAGTAGCGTAGAAATGCTAAACAAATACTGAAAAATTTAATATTTAAAGAGAACAAAATTTTAAGACGGGGATAGATTGTTTATCAGATAAGAAAGAGTTAGTAAAGTCAAGTAAAAGTTAAAGTTTGAGTTAAGCCCCGTACGGGCTATCCCTAGGGATATGCCCGTACTAAATTTAGTTAATTAAATAAGTTAAGTTGGTCCTAGATAATGCAAAGTTAGTGTTGATGGTCCACCGGTCTCATGGTCTCAAGAAGATAGTTCCATATGGTACATTGCCCTAGTGACGTAAAGTGACCCTGTATGTATATTTCATAACTACTAACGTCACATTATTACCAATAGAAATGTCTCCTTAAAAGCAATTAAAAATACAACATTTGATATATTTAATTTGTCATAGTTTACCACACTTAAAGGGAACTTCTTTAACAGTTTCGGAAATATGAGCTTCCAAATTTTAGTGGGTATATCCAAGTACTATTTTTTAGATTGGATGGTCATGTTTTCAAAACTATAAGAGATAAATATTTAAATGTGGTTTTTGTTAAATCTTTTTAAAATATCTTTGCAACGGTAATTTAATATACAGGGTGTTTTATTAAAAAATCTTGATGATTGCCATATTTTCGAAAATATTAAGAAATAAATATATCAAATGTGTTATTCCTTATATCTATAAGTGATATACAGGGTGTTTCGTTTGAAAAAACCCTTGTTCGCGTCCTTAAATTAAACAGGAACCGAAGTAATGAGTCAGAGGACAGTAAAAAATGATACTAAAAACATATATATTGGCGAAGTTGTCTCATTGTATGCTGTCCTCTGACCCATTACTCTGGTTTCTGTATAATTTAAGGATTGTGTTATAATAAATAATATTTTTTTTTCTATCTCTAATATCAAGCGAGTTACAAGTGCCTGGCCAAATTGACAAAATTTAAAAAACAATCTGTATCTCCAAAACGAATCAAGTTAGCCATGATATACTTTTATCGTTCAATTTGTTTCAAAATCAACCCATATAACATTTTTGTCGGCAAGGCATTGGCAAAAGGTATCAAAGACATCAAAATGGGCAATTGGCCGTTATTGGGCCAAGTGTTGCATAAAATGTGATGGCATCCATCATTAATAAGTTATGATAAAAAATGCGTTTAGGATGATGGCATCCATCATTAATAAGTTATGCCAAAAATATGCGTTTTAGATGATGGCATTACATTATTTTTTCCTAATGACAATAAAATGCATTTTTACCGTCCAGGGAACTAAAATGTGCATAAATATTGCACATGCAAAATGTGTGTTTATGTACAGGGTGTCCCATATAAAATTAAATACTATAATTCTGGAAAAATCATAAGAGATACAAGAAAAAGTTAAATGCAGAAGTTGTTCAGTGAAATGTATTTTTTATTATTTTTATTGTGTCTCTTATGGTTTTTTCAAAATTATAGTATTTAATTTTATATGGGACACCCTGTACATAAACACACATTCTGCATGTGCAATATTTATGCACATTTAAGTTCCCTGGACGGTAAAAATGCATTTTATTGTCATTAGGAAAAATAATGTAATGCCATTATCTAAAAGGCACATTTTTGCCAAAACCTTTTAATGATGGATGCCATCATCCTAAATGCATTTTTTCAGCATAACTTATTAATGATGGATGCCATCATCCTAAACGCATTTTTTTCATCATAACTTATTAATGATGGATGCCATCACATTTTATGCAACACGTGGCCTAATAACAGCCAATTGCCCATTTTGATGTCTTTTTGATACCTTTTTGCCAATGCCTTGCCAGCAAAAATGTTATATGGGAAAGTCGACATCGTGCAATCAGATTTGTTCTATCTCGTTTAGTTTTCGATATACCCTGCAAGGTCAACGAAAAGCGCCACCCTGTACGGGGCGAAGATATTTCGGATATAAATAGAGTCTGGGTGCAAATTTACAAAACCTATACCATTTCAGTCAGGACCGTGACTGAACTCGAGTAGTCTTTAGGTTTCTTCCAGAAGGCTGTCAGAAATGTTTGCAACCGTTCGGATTCTTCGCACGTCAAATTTGTCGTTCCAGGGTTACGTTCATAAATAATTACAAAGTAGACATTTCTTACATTTCTGTTACAGAGGTCGTTCCTAAATGTATTATTTATTACATTGCTTTCTGTCTTACAGCGTTCAAAAATAGTCTGGAAATGTAACTCTGTATTACATTCTTTCCCGTGCTTAAGACCGCGGTAACAATTTACCGATTTTGCGCATTTCATATTTGTCTTTTAAAAGAATAGGAAACAAACGAAATTTTTATAATTTTTAAATTTAAAAGTTTATAAAAAGAAACAAAACATATTTGCTGATGCTACTATGGTTGTCAGAACAACTTTGTTCACCACAAAATATCTACGAACTTTTTCAAAATCAAAATAAAAATATCTTTATACAAACACAAACACAGGTTTGTTTTTACTGTATTGCATTAATAAGTATTGATTTGTTTATAAATTCATATAAAGTATATTAAAATTGTAATTTATATTAGTTTATAAATAAATAAACATCTTATTATTTTCCGTTACATGCCAGGTTACAAGGGAAATCTACATTTTATTTCCTAAGTAGTAATCAAAAATTGCTTTTAAAATGTAATACATTTCAAATGTCATTTTGATTCCATTACAGAGTACAAGGATTACTTTACATTGTATTTATAAACGCACTTCAGCAGTGCCATGTTTGTAACATTATACAGTTGTTTGTTGTTCCAGCAGTAATTTTAAGATGTTGAAAACATGTTGGAGACTGTTTGAAAACTTTGCAAACTTTCTTCAAACATTACTGACAAATTTTTAACATAACCTTTCTTGTATTGACGTATAAGCAGTATGCACGTCTTGTTTATTTTTGTTCCAGCAGAAAACTGTTGCCAAAATTTCTGACTAATATTTGTAACAATTTCTGCGTTTTACGATTGTTGCTAACATGTTTCCTACATTCTTTTTTTTTTATCTTTGGACAATCCACGAAGGCTGAAAGTCTAAATACTAACGTACCGTGGGTGTCTTAAGCAGGATAAGAGGAAGTTTGTTAACACGGGACTTAAAAACATGAAGATTTGGGAGGGAAGGAAAGACCTCCGCTGGCAGTAGGTTCCACAGTCTAGAAACTCTAGGGATAAAAGAACGAACGAAATGGGAAGTTCGGGGCCTGTCCAATTGGAGCGTATAGGGATGCATACGTGCGGCACCACGATTTCTCTGTTGGGAGCTGCAAGAGGAGGGACTATACTGGATAATTCATCGGAGCAGAAGCCGTAAAAGTATCTATAGAAGAGCGATAGATCTTCCACAGCTCAACGATGGGCAAGAGAAGGAAGTCTTTGAGTAAGTAAAGGATCATTAATAAGACGAATAGCCCTTCTTTGAATGGCATCAAGAATGCTGAGGGTTGTAGGGGATGCCATTCCCCAGACATGGAACCAACCTTTTGTTTGCAAAACAGTTACAAAGTCTACTTCATTTCGGTTCAAAAATTGACCATTATTTTTGGTATTAGAGACATTTTGCACCTCTTAAAATAACAGACGTTTTTTGGCCTCCTTATGGTTATCGTTATTAAACATAACGATTACGGCAGCAGTTTTAGACAGAGATTTTGCAGCCTCTTTTAAGAAATTTATCTTGCGTCTGCGCTTTTGACACATAACCCTATTTTTACCTGTGTTTCACCGATTTTAAAGTTTACGAAACATCAGTACTTACTTTTATTCTCCATAAGTTATATATTGATATTTAAATATATGCAAATAGTTCTCTTGATTTTGTTCTTTAAAGTAGATGTAAACAATACAGTATAAGCAAAACACAAAAAGTTAGGTTAGGTTTGGGTAGTAGAATAAAAAGCAAGTGTGCCAGATTGTAACATGTAAATTATTTACTGATTTAAAACATCCTTAAAAATGCAAGTCCGTTTTAATTTCTTTACACTATTTTATTTTTCTTACTGCTATGAATTTTTCGCTAATTAGAGCCTATGTATCAATGATATTTTAATTAATACGGCAATAAAATGTCAACCTTCTTAAATAATTGATATTAAAAATTCTACAATTCGGCAACCACGCAGTTTAACAATAACGATAACGATAAGCTCTTCGTTATTCATCCGTAATTAAAGGAGTCTGGTATGGTTAATAACGATAACGGATCATGTCTGCGTTACTGCGCAGACTCAGAATAACGTTAACCACAAAGATAAGAGGTGCAAAATATCTCTATTAACTTTATCATCCTGTATCTTAAAATTGAAGACCTTTAAGACATTGATTTATTTAACTTTTCTTTTTAAACTCACTTAACGATTTAAACCCTTAAGGATAAGCATCCAATTTTCAAAGCCTCTGTACTACATTTAATTCTAATTTTGACTAAATTATATTTTTAAAAAACCTAAAAGGTTATGATTTCTTCCAATAAATTAGACATACGTTTCGAGAAAATTTCAGCGAATATCTAGCGACTATATTCACGTTCTTAAATTAAATAATAAAGCACGCGGAAGCATGTTTTCCAAGAAAACTCGCGAACTGCAACTTGTGCATGTTATACGAGTCACAATTACACGAGTTTTATTACGTTCGTCTGAATGCACCACGTTCGCCTTGTGACATTTACTGACATTTAATATACGCTGAAAAGTTTATTTACAAACTCGATTCGGCGGAAGACTTGATAAGTTTATGAACTATGATCAAAATTGAAATTTTACATTAAGTGACGTCTTAAACTAGATTATAAAATCGCAAAATTTAATTTAATTGCAATTATACATTATATATTTAAGTATACAGGGTGTCCCAACTGCGAATTTACAAAGCCTCTACCACAGTGGTGGCGAAAAGGATGTCCTTGGCGTGCCATAAAATACTTTATGTTTTACCCATCTATTATTGATCTGTACTACCTTAGAAACGGAATATGTTATGGTAGCAATAATACCTGCTATCACACCTAGCTAATGCGCTAATATGGAAATTTTATTGCTTATCCAATTTTATTTCTCCCACAATAAAGATCAAGTTAATACAAACATATGTATTAAAATAAAATCAATAACTTACCAGTTCCTGAAAATATGCCATTAAAACGGTTTCGGTTATTTGAAGAATTGCGTTCGCATCTTTCCAAATACCAAATATGCCATACTCCCGATCATACTGTTGCCTTGATTTAACTGGCAAAAGATTTTCGGTCGCTTTTATGGCCTTTTCTCTTATATTTTGTGGAATTTCTTCCATTTCGAGCAAATCGTTAAATAAAAATGCCAACTGACTAACTGATAGAAACATCAAAGTCAAACTTAACACCAGTCATTATCTACTTACGTATACAGGTACAGGTGCAACTTATTTTTATATTGCGAATAAATAATGTAATTAATCATTGAAAAATTCTTTTGGGTAAAACATAAAGCATTGTATGCACCACGGGCTTTACTGGACTATAATGCCCATCAGGTCGAAATCTAGCCCTCGGGCCAGAGGCCCTCGGGCTATTTCGACCTTCAGGGCATTATAGTCCTAGTAACGCCCTTGATACATAAATAGCTATTTTGATGAGAAAAAGGGTAATTCATCTTCTTTCTTTCCCCTTTAATACTTTCTTTCAGTTACTTTAAATTTTAAAAAGCAAAAAGGTCTTCACCTGATTTCTTTCCCCTTCAATACTTTCTTTCAAATACTTCAAATTTTGAAGTGCAAAAAACCTACATCAAACTTCTCTTGTTTTAGCCATATTAAAAAAACATACTCGCGTGTCCAAATTTTTTCGACGCGTGCCAACTTGGACATGCTTGCCATTAGTTTGCCATCACTGCTCTACCAGTTCAGTCAGGACGGTGACTGAACTCGAGTAGTCTTTGTTGGGAAAAATCAGAGTCAAAGTCTACCCCATTTCGGTTCAAAAATTGACCATATTGGTATAGTGTTTGCAAGTTAAAATTAAGGTAATTTTATAAAAAAACATCTGTACTATTTCAGTCACTAAAATGTAGTGTTTTAAGAAAGTAACATAACGGTTAAACATGTCATGACCTATGTGCTTTGGAAAAAATAGTTTTAAATAAATGTTCTATAAAACTTTCAGCACTATTACCCCAGTCATCTTAGTTAAATTAAAGAGTCAATCTTGGAATCTCGCGGAATAAGCTGAATATCTGTACATACCTTTATTTGGGTACAAATAATAATCTTCTAAAATCCCCTATGATATCGTGTAAGGAACTCAAAATAAGACAGGTGAAATGTCAAAAAATCCGTTTTTGCGAATATCTCGTTTCCTTTTACTTTTAATTGCATTTTTATTATAAAAATTGTAGAAAACCAAATACTTTACAAATCTAATTTTGAGCTTTTTTTTAGCCCAACGAATCCGATAATAGAGGGCGCAGAGTATAAAGAACTTTACTGTATGTACATACCTTAGCACGTAATTAATCGTGATTTTAGGTCTAATATTTCATCTTTTTACTTAATTATTTGCTAAATATCACGATTGATTGCGTGCTAAGGTATGTACATACATTAAAGTGCTTTACACTCTGCTCCCTCTATTTTCGGATCCGTTAGTATAACAAAAAATGCTTAGAACCAAATTTGTAAAGAATTTTGCGTTCTACAACTTTTATAATGATTATAAATGCAATTAAAAGTAAAGGAAACGAGATATTCGCAAAAACTGATTTTTCTGACATTTGACCAGTCATATTGCGAGTTCCTTACACGATATCACAGGGGATTTTTAGGAGAGTATTTTTTGTACCAAAATAAAGGTATGTACAGTTCATCAGCTTATTCCGTGAGATTCCGAGGTGAAAGTCTAAGTTAATTGGGCTATATTGTAACGCAAAAACCATAGATATACAGGATGTTTTCTTTGTGATGGTGGACCAAAGTCATTTTGGTTAAATGTAACACTCTAAACATATTTTATTACCCTACTTTTTTTATTTGATTTATTTATAATTTTTACCTTTTTAATGTATTTATTTTTTGAAGTCGGTTTATTTAAAAAAAAAATGTTTATTTGACAGAAATATTCGCTCAGGTGTATTGTGTAATCATGTTAGAGTCAAGTTAGCTTCTTAAAGCTATAAATATCACTGCTAAATAAAAAAAACATTGGGTAGTGGAACAAAACTTAGACAAAGTATCTAAGGGACCCTGTATTTATCAAACCACCCTAAAAAACATTTCCCTGTCATAAAATAAAGGATAATTTTAACCTAATTCTATTCATTTTTATATTTATAAAAACTCAAACCATCATCAGTGGCACAATAAGGCTTTTCTTACTTTCAAAGCAGTTTGAATAAAAGCGACTTGCTTTCCTTCCGGAATTTTTATTTTTCCTTTCTTTTATTTCGTTTGCCTCAGTTTGCCGTAAACAAGTGAGAGAAAGCGAGTTTGTGTTCACCAAAAATAAAAACAGCGAGAAAAACTAAAGAAAATTGGGTTCTATCCAAACTTTTCCAGATACATTCCTACAATCAAGTAATAGATATGAAACAAATGAAAATATTCCGAATTATCCTAATATACAGGGTGTTTATTTAAAAACTTACCATTTAAGTTATCTGCGAAAAGAGACAGATTTGAGAAAATTGCTATCACTCGTGTGATACATCATATAAAAGCTCCTAAAGATTACTTTATAACCCTAGAATACATATAAAGTTAATATCTTTACCTACTACAAAATGGCGGAAATTTAAAAATTATTCAAATACCTGATTGGGAAGGCCATATTTCCGAAACTAATAATGTAAGATATACTTAATAAGGTATCACTCGACCACCGTTCTCATTTAGAAATTTTGGTGCGGTAGGCCTGGGGGTTAAGGGGTTGAAGAGGCACCGTCCAATTTTATGTAAAAAACGTTCTTTCTCAATAAATTTTCTGACGTGTGTCGTCGTTTTTTTAATCTGCCTCTTTTGCAGATAACTCAAGTGGTAAATTTTTAAATAAAGAAAAATCTCCGTTTTTCGACAGTTAAAAGAAGAAACTCCTACTTTTAATGTCATTTACCAGGACCCTCTCCCTGCCTTTCTCCTGCCTCGCAAGGATTTATCAGAATAGTTGTACCGGGTCCATGCTGAATAACACGAAAAACGAGTCTCCTTTGCAGTCTCTCTGCCATCTTCAAATTGTGCGGTCATGTTATGTAGAAGGCTACATAGCCTTCCCGGGTAGGCAGCTGAAGGAGTTGTACGGGCGTTTCTGCGCCTTTGGGGATTGAGGAAAGACTCACGCTAAATTGATAGCACCTATCTTCTGGAACTTAGTGCTGTAAGTAAAGATTTCTAAAAGAACTGATGTTTTTAGTTTAGCGGGGTGCGCATTTTTTCGTAACGGCCGAGGACGGTAGCGCCCTCTACTGGAAGCGTCAGCAAGTGACAGTGAAGGTTATGCACGATACCAGTAGCAGTTTTTGGATTGGCAGCTACAATTTATGCAGTGAATCTATTATTATTTTGTGTCGAACAAAAGTAAACATTTGAACCGAATTTCTGGGAGCGGAAATCTTGACCATCCAGATTTTTAACGAACGAAGCCCTGGAAAGCATAGTCCGGAAGGGGGAGAGCTGGTTAATCGTCTTGCAACGGGACTAACAGCAAGGAATCTGCTGACTCTGGGCTCTGGAAACGATTTATGTTTTTTGTCGGATCGAGCGAAACCGCAGGACATAAACGTTTAGCCAATATAATAAAAAGTGCTTTCAAAAACATGTTCTACTTTGCAAAAATTTAGTAGCACTCTCTCAAATAAAAGAATTGTCAAAATCCCTCCACACACACCGAAGTAATCGCGTAACATACAAAAAAAAACATACAGGCGAATTGAGAACCTCCTCGTTTTTGAAGTCGGTTAAAAGATAGGAAAGGTTACCCCTCACCTACCACTATAAAGTTAAAAAATATGACCGGAGGAATTTGGATGCATTCGTAGAAGGTTGTGCGAACTTTTGCGGTGTGCCAGAATATTTTAAGTGGGATTATTTTTCCAGATTAAATTTATAAAAAGACTCAAAGAATTGTTTGTTGCGCTTTGCCCTTACTTTTCTTTCTCGCGTTTGCATTTTATTAGTCTAATATCCAGCTTTTTCATTGTGGATTTTTGAAAATTATTTTGATGCACATGCACAAAAAATGTAAAATGTACGGATATTTTAATAAAACTTGGTATCTAGGGATTTTTTGACATGAGCTATTCAGATCTGATATTATTTTTTATGTGTTAGAGGGGCTAGATACACAATTTTTTTTTCTGCTACTTTGTACCATCTAAGTAAACCAATAAACTTGATGTTGTGTTTTACACACAAAAAAGGTATACTTTGTAAGAATGGCTCTGAGCAACCGTTTATAAGATATTTGCATTTAAGTGGTTTAGTGCAACCCCAAAAATTCCTTTAAAAACAGAGTATTAGCAAAAACTAGAACTGCCTTATAAAAACAAATAATTTAATTGAAGATATGCTCTATATTCGTTGTTGGGTACACGCCTGGAAAGAATGGGACCGCTTCGGTCCTGGTCTCGGGGTATAAGAGCTGGCCCTGTTCAGCCCTATTGACCCCTATGAACTGGCCGGTCGCCTGAAACAAAATAAAAAAACCCATAAAATTCTAATTAAAAACGACGTTTCAAGTTAAAAATAAGTTAAAAAATAAAAATAAAAAATTAACTAATATTTAAATTAAAAATGATTAAAATTTTATGCTTTTTAATATTGCAAATTGAAAATAGTTTGACATATGTGTCATGAGTGACATAAGTAACTGGTGTATTTATTATTTGTAAGACAAAAAAGGTGATAAGTTAGTTGATTTTTGTTTTCCTGAAGATACTTCAGTATCGAGCAAAGGCAACCAAGTGTTATTTAAATTAACTGAAACTGATGCTACACAATTATCTTTATTTATTAATATATACCACTGATTTCGATGGATTGCCAATGTTATAACCTACGCGAAACAAAAGTTACATTTCATGGGCGAAAAAACCGGTTTGTGCGCAAGCCAGCTGAGGGTAAACGCACCCGGCTCCAAACAAACTATCCGCATTATAGGAAAGAATTTGTTGACGGCGTCCTGCTTTTCTGTTCGAAGTACGGTAGCTAATGAGCGTCACGGTCAGACCGCGGACGGAGGTTACGGGGTGCCGGTGTTTGTATTTTGCCACGGCTTTTAAGTGCGCATGTTCGTCCACCCACTGCGCGAGGTCGTAAATATCCGAAAAATGCTTCTTGCCACTGCGGATCTAAATGTAGGTTATCTATGATATATACGCACTTTCTTAGATTTTGCGTTTTTTAGACCAAGTTTCCTTTGCTAAAATACTCGAAGCATCCCATTCTCATTTATCCAGGCGTGTACCCAACATAAAGACCATCCAATAAATAATTTAATGTATCCTTTCTTATACTTTTTGGTTGCACTAAACTTCTTAAATGCAAATATCTTGAAAACGGGTGCTCAGAACCATTCCTACAAACTATGGTAATAAACCATACCGATATTCGAATAACAGTATTCGAATATCGATATTCGAATACCAGTATTTGAATACCAGTATTCGAATACCAGTATTCGAATACCAGAATATTCAAAAACGATATTCAGATTAAAGAATACCAAATACAGACCAAAAAAGGAATTCGTCGATAACAAACACATAAATCTATTCGAATACCGCACATATGTATTCTGAATAGTATCCAGAATACCGGGTATTCGAATACTACCCAACTCTGGATATAGTTATGATTTACTTTCACCACTTAATTTGCTTTAATAATCAAAATAGAGATTGTGCAATCAGATTCCTTCTATATTTTTTTAATTTTTGCTATACCCTGCAGGGTCAACTAAAAGCTGCCACCCTGTACGGAATTTGTTATTTTTCGTTCCATGCACAAGTTTCTAAAAAAGTACCTACTTATTGTTTGTTATTATATTCTAGATACACAACAACAATCTCTGTGGGCATTTTCAAGCAGACATTTCATAAGTTTTTATAGCTTAGTGACTTATTGTTCAAAAATGGCCCGATACTTCGGTTTTTGAGTAGAAGCAAATGCTTTATACAGTGAATAAAGTATGTCAACATTAGTAGATTTTTGAACAGACTCACCTCAAAAGTCCTGCTGGCACCCCCACCCCCCTCAAAGTTGGTTAAGGGATTGATATAGTTTTTTTCTAATATCTTCTAAACGGTAAATGATAAAAAACTGATTTTAGTGTCGTTAGATAGAGCAAAAATTCTGCAAAATAGTAATAATTAAAATTGTATTTTTGTTTATTACGTAAGAATCTCCAATATAGAAAAGTTGGAGTGGAGCATCCACAAGGCATTTTTTACAATATATCTTCCAAACCGTCTACCAAACAAAAAAATATAAGACACAAAAAATTAAGGCCAATGTTTTTCCTATCGAATGGTGTATAACACTATACTATTTTCTTTTAAATTAAAGCTACCAGTGGCGTACAGAAGTAGCACTACACCAGTATAGTAGGTAGATAAAATAGAAATTTTTAATGTTATACTTTTATTTTATTTTTTTCAGAATATTTCTCACTTTAGTTGGTAATATTAGCTTATAGTAACACTAGAAATTGTATTTTTGTTGATTTAGTAAAATTCTACAACAAAAAATGTTGGAGGGGAGCATCTACACGGCACTTTTTACGATATATCTTCCAAACCATCCACCAAATAAAAAAATATAGAATTTAAAAATAAAGGCCAAAGTTTTCCCTAACGAATGGAGTATAACATTATACTATTATCTTTAAAAAAAAAGCTACCAGTGGCGTACAAAAGTAGCACTACACCAGTATAGTACCTAAAAATGTAAATTTTTAATGTTATACTTTTAATTTTTTTTAAAATATTTTTTACTTTAGTTTTATTAATTTATAATTATTTCTAATTCTGCATACTAGTAATAATAAATAATCATATTACACGGAAAAATTTTTTTACCAGTACAAAAATCAAAATCAAGACGTGTGGATTGAGTTTGGTACTGGTAAAAATGTAAGACATATTTCGTGTATAGAAATTGCTACAAAAATCAATGAAAAGAAGTCTAGCCCTTTCTTTTTTCATTCACTAACCGGTTGCGATACCACCTCTTCCTTTTATGGAAAAGGAAAAAAAGTGTTGGGAAGCTTGGGAATCTTTTCCGGGAGTTACTTTCATTGATTTATTGCAGCATTCAAAAAACCTTCATCTCGGCAATTAAGTGTGATCTCAAAATTCGTTGTAACCATTTACGATAAACATTCTGATAGTAGCAACATTGATATTTATCGAATGCAACTTTTTGCCCAAAAAACGAACGGTTGAGAATTTACCCCCAACAATGAATGTTTTAGCACTTCACATTAATCAATGCATTTATCAAGCAGGATTTGTTTGGGGTAATCTCTGCCAACCAGTGGTTTAACTTCCATGTCCATCTGAATGGGGATGGATTTTAGAGAATACTAAATGGACACAACTGTGGACCACTTTAAAAAATGAAAAAATATCATCTGATACACTATTAAAATGTAAATGTGGCACAAATTGTAAATGTTGTTTAAAAAATTTAAAATGTACCAGGTTATGTTTGTGTGCGAAATGTTGTAATTAGGTATTTTAGATTGTGTAATAATGTGTTTTTTATTGATGTTATATACAGTGTGTCCCAGGATAGATGTTACAAGAGGACAAATGGAACAAAAATTTTTAAATTTTAAAACGAAATTTTGGGCGACCGGTCGCATGGTCCAAAACTAATAAATACAAAACTTTACTTTTATTGGTATTAAACAGAGCGAGTTAAAAAATTGACAAAAATATTTTTTTTACTTAACGTGTTTAACTTTAAATTTTGACATAAAATTTAGATCTCTACAACATTTACCTATACAATTTTGTCCTATTTTTAAAAATAAAGGTACTTTATCCTTGGTCATTTTTCATATTTTTAGTTATAACTTGCCCTGTATATTACCAATTGAAATCAAATTTTGTATTTATTAGTTTTGGACCATGCGACCAGTTTCCCAAAAGGACGATTAAATATTCCAAAAATTTTGGTAAATTTGTCCTCTTGTAACACCTATCCTGGGACACACTGTATAAGCCATATTTGTTGTTATCTTTATAATAAAAAGTTATTATAATACTGTTGTTATTTATTTAAAAATATGATAAATCAAATTATAAAACAAAAGAAATAAGTAAATAAAATGTAAAGTATAATTATTAATTAATAAATCTAAAGTGAAAAATAATCTTTTAAAATTTAAGAATAACATTAAATATTTCGATTTCTAGGTACTTTATTGGTGTAGTACTAATTTGGTACGCCACTGGTAGCTTTATTTTAAAAGATAATAGTCAAAATGATAACTTTGTAGTCTGTCGTTTATGTTGTTTATTTTTTTTTGTTAATGGTTTGAAAGATATATGGTAAAAAGTGCCGTATGGATACTCCCCTTCGACTTTTTTTGTTGTAGAGTCTTACCAAAAAAACAAAAATATTATTTTTAATATTACTATTATGCGCAATAAGGTAATATTACCAATTAATATAACTAAAGTGACAAATATTCTGAAAAAATAAAATAAAAGTATGACATTAAAAATTTCAATTTTTAACTACCTACTATACTGGTGTAGTGCTACTTTTGTACGCCACTGGTAGCTTTAATTTAAATGAAAATAGTATAGTGTTATACACCATTCGATAGGGAAAAGTTTGGCCTTAATTTTTTGTGTCTTATATTTTTTTGTTTGGTAGACGGTTTGGAAGATATATCGTAAAAATGCCTCGTGGATGCTCCTCCAACTTTTTCTATATTGGAGATTCTTACGTAATAAACAAAAATACAATTTTAATTATTACTATTTTGCAGAATTTTGTGCTCTATCTAACGACACTAAAATCAGTTTTTTATCATTTACCGTTTAGAAGATATTAGAAAAAAACTATATCAATCCCTTAACCAACTTTGAGGGGTGGTGGGGGGTGCCAGCAGGACTTTTTGAGGTGGGTCTGTTCAAAAATCTACTAATGTTGACATACTTTATTCACTGTATAAAGCATTTGCTTCTACTCAAAAACCGAAGTATCGGACCTTTAAGTCACTAAGCTATTATATTAATTCCCGACTTACTTTGTTATTTTAAACTTCCGCGTCTAAAGAAAATCTTTTTATTAGAAAAAAATACCCACAACACTGTTTCTTCTGTCGTAACTAATCCGGAAGATATACTCTTTTCCCTAAATTTATCTTATGCGGAGATGATAAAAGTATGTTTTGACCCGAAAATCCTTTCATAAATAATAAATTTCCCCAGACGTGTTTTTTTTCAGGGATATAACGCTAAAATAAGACTACACCGCAACATATCTAAACACCACGCTCCCGCCCGTTTTGCTGAGCAAATTATCTTTTTTTTGCACGCGAACATACAATTTTAAGGATCAAATTTAATGAATGATATGTGTTTGTAGAGCTATAATACGTAAACTCTATACAGTGTGTCCCAGGATAGGTGTTACAAGAGGACAAATGGACCAAAATTTTTAAATTTTAAAATGAAATTTTGGGAAAACTGGTTGCATGGTCCAAAACTAATAAATACAAAATTTTACTCAGATTAGTAATATACAGGGCGAGTTATAACTAAAAATTTGTAAATTAATGGAAAAATTAATTAATTCCCAAATTCTTAAGTACTTAGAAAAACACAAAATTTTGCACGACAGGCAGTATGGATTTCGCCACAAAAGATCTACAGCAGATCTTCTTTCCTTCTGCATCACACTGCTGCAATAAGTCTCTTGAGTTTCTAGGTGAGTCCCAGATCGTTGCTCTTGATATATCCAAAGCTTTTGACCAGGTCTGGCATGCCGCACTTCTTAATAAACTTCCCTCCTATGGTCTTTCAACTAAACTCTGTACTTGGCTCTCTAGTTATCTATCTGATCGACGTATATCAGATATTGTGGACGGCCATTCTTCAAGCTTTCACCAAGTAAATGCTGGAGTCCCTCAGGGCTCAGTTCTGGCACACAACACAACATTGTTTCTTCTTCACATCAACGACGCCGACGATAGTACCCTTTACTCCAGTTTTCAGGTTCCTAAACCCATCACTAAACCTGACTTGGAAAATAAACGCAGAGCGAAGCAGATATCTCTTTCGCAGGATCTTAATTTAATATTGGATTGGGGCGCCAAAAATCTCGTCCATATTAATGCATCCAAAACACAGTTCCTTGTCGCGAAAAGAGTCATCAAATACTCATCCTCTACTTATGAGCGGCCAAGTTTTACAGAGCAAAGACACCTTCAATCTGGTAGGCGTCACATTTGAAAGTAACCTTAACTGGCATAAACACATTGTATCTATAGCCACGGCAGCTTCAAAAAGCTTGGATTTCTTTTCGAGCCAAAAAGTATTTTTCCGCTTCTAATTTATACACTTTATATGTGTCCCAAATCCGACCTCCCTTGGAATATTGTTCTTATAACTGGGGCATGGCGTCCCCAACCACCCTGAGCATTTTTGATTCTATTCAAAGAAGAGCTATTCGTTTCATTAATGATCTTTCACTTACAGAAAGGCTTCCTCTCTTGCCCATCGTCGGGCTGTGGGGGATTTATCGCTTTTTTATAGGTACTTCCATGGCTTCTGCTCTGAAGAATTGTCCAGTATAGTTCCTCCACTCACGGTTCCCAACAGAGAAACTAGTGGTTCCGCGCGTATGCATCCCTATACGGTCCAACTGGACAGGCCCCGAACTTCTTACTTTGTTCGTTCTTTTATCCCTAGAGTAGAGTCTAGATTGTGGAACCTGCTGCCCGCGGAGGTCTTTCCTTCCCCCAAAACATCAAGTACTTAAGTCCCATGTCAACAAACTCCCTCTTACTCTCGCTTAAGACACCCACGGTACGTTAGTATTTAGGCTGTTAGCGTTCGTGGTTTGTCCAAAGATAAAAAATAAAAAATATTAAAAATGCCCAGGAGCTAACTACTTTTATTTTTAAAAATAGAACAAAATTGTATAAGTAAATATTGTAAAGAATTAAATTTTATGTCAAAATTTGAAGTTAAAGCATGAGAGTAAAAAAGTGTCATTGTCATTTTTTTTTCATTAGGTATTACAACCTAAATAATGGGCAAAATGCGGCAAAATTTTAAACAAAATTTAATTATGTTAAAATGTATATTTTTAAAATTATTTGCTTTAAATTAAATATTTTCAAAATAGAGGTCCACCGATTAATCGGAAAACCGTTTAACACAGAAACCTCTCTTTCGGTTTTAGCCAAAACCGCGATTAACCGATAACCGATTATCCAAAAACGAGTTTTAGGTTTACCAGTATTCGAAAACCGGTTTTTGAGAACCGAAAACGGGTATTAGAAAACCGGTTTTAAAAACCGAAAACAGGTATTCAAAAACCGGTTTTAAAATCCGGTTTTCGGTTTTAGCTAAAATTGCGGTTAAATGAAAACCGGTTAACCCAAAAACCGGTTACGGTTGCCAGCACTAGTTATGGGATCCACGACAATAGAGAGATACTTGGGTTTTAAATTGCATATACATAACAAGCTTACTTAATTTTCTAAAAATAATAACTTAAATGAACGAACACCCAAAGTTTTCTCAAAACTCCACGCTCACATGCTCCCGACTTGTTGTTTAATAAGAAACTTTCCGATTTACATACAAAAGGGTTGTAACAACATTTGCAAAGTTTTGCTGGGTCGCATCGGCCCAAATTGGAATAAATTGACCGAAAATAATTCGTGGAAGTTCAACTTTACTTCATTTTAACGTGGTTAAATTTCGGCTGGGTTAAAGTTTAGGCTTCGCTTTTTTTGTGGGTTCAAAGTTTTTGGTTTTGAGTAGGGATAATAAATTTTCGGAAGTTTGAAATAGTTTTGCTGGAGTTTTAGATACAGTTTTGAATGTACATTAATACCGTGAAGATAACTTTATTTTCATTTAGTTAAGGGGTTACATGGGCTTAAAAATGTTTTTTTCTGTGAGTGATGAGTGCAGAGTTGGGTAGTATTCGAATACTTGGTATTCTGAATACTATTCAGAATACATATGTGCGGTATTCGAATACTATTCGAATAGATTTATATGTTTAATATTTGGTATTTGACGGATTACTTTTTTGGTCAGTATTCGGTATTCTTTATTCTGAATATCGTTTTTGAATATTCTGGTATTCGAATACTGGTATTCGAATACCGATATTCGAATACTGGTATTTGAGTACTGGTATTCGAATACCGTTATTCGAATACTGATATTAAAATACCTATATTCTGGTATTCAAATCCTGAATTTAAATACTGTTTGCTTATTTTATGAATATTACGTTACTTTTTATGCATCTTAAGCGGGTTAAAACATGTTCGCGGTGGTTTTGCCGATGACGGGGTAAAATTTGATATGAGTCATATATATCATCATTTGCAAACTCATAGTTTAGGAAGTTAGTTTTACAAATTAAAAATAATTTTAATTTAATATGTTTTTTAAATCTTGATCTGTTGTTTCTATGGTCCTAATAGGTAAGTAATTTTGAACAGAAATACATTTATTTTTGCAAACAAAAATATATCTAAATTAGTTATTTTAACTTCTTTGGGGTTTTACTATTAAAAAAAAAACAAGTAACTTGGTACAACATATGAAAAGTGACAAACTATATTTTTTATGTATTAGGTTAGACTAATATGTATTTATCTCCATACACAAAAGGGTGTGTATAATAAATTTTAGTATGTCGGTTTAAATCATGACTATCTAGTAAATCGTAGATAGTATGTACATGTATCCCCATTCCAAAAGTCAAGAATTAGTTTAAAAAATAGAAAAGTTATTTTTGTAAAATTTGGGAGACGTCCTGTATGCTTAAAATGATTTTTAAGCAAAAACAAGGTAAGCCACTGCATTTTTGTTATGGAAAACGTAGAAAAATAAGAATGAGTTGCTTTTTCAAGAGAAAGGAGGTTTTTTTGCTCTTCAGTATTCATGAATACCCAATCGTGGTATTCATGAATACCGAGTATTCGCATACTTTTTTTGTAGGTATTCGAAAATATTCGGTATTCGAAAATATTCGGTATTCGAATATTTTTTTTTACGGTATTCGTATTCAAATACCAAATTTCAGTATTCGACCCAACTCGGGTGGAGTGTCCTAAAAATAATAAAAGAAAACTAACCTTACAGCAATAACCTTTTTAAGACACTCTGTATTTATCGACATATCTTTAGAACATGTCTATATGAAAACCCTACAACTCTTCTTTAAGACTTTTTGCCATATTTTGTTCAATAACAGAAATATTGGACTTCTGATATTTATTAGGATTCCGCGGTACACTTTGCATAAAAAAATATACAGTAGGATCTTAAAACTAGAAGCTTTAAGCTTTGAAGCTCTTTTTTTAAATTTCAGTACGACCATTTTTATGTGAAATACAGCCAATTGAAAAACCTTAAAAATTTTGAGTTTTTTTGTATTTTTAAATTTTTTTCTTTGGTGTATTTCTACTAAATTTTAAAACACCCCATATAAGTGTTGAACTTAAATGCATCTCAAAACAATTAGAATAATGTTACACTATACTCGTAGTTACACTATACTCCTAATGAGCATCAAGTACATGTACATGCAAAATTCCAAACACAAAGTGTAGTTGTACGTATCCACTAATCCAAATAGTGAGGCACAAAGCCACTGCTTAAGGAAAGTTTCTCCAGAGTTTTGCTCAAAGACCTCGTATCACACACAAATTATTAAAAGTAAAGGTACACAGCTATAATAGAAGTTTCCAAGTCAGCAGCTTATGTCTTTGAAGATTAAAATTTACAACAAAGGTGATATAAAATTGGTCTTATACGTTTAGAAGGTTTAAACACTGGTTTAAACATTATCTAATTCCCTTTGTTTAGGTGGTTCAGTTAAATAGAAGGTTGTTTATTTAGATTTGTGGTTTGATAAGGGATTATTATTTATTAACTACAGACCAGTTTCAATTCTCTCAGTTCTTTGTAATTAAATGAAAAGATCAATTAATTCACAAATTCTTAAGTACTTAGAAAAACACAAAATTTTGAATGACAAGCAGTATGGATTTCGTCACAAAAGATCTACAGCAGATCTTGTTTCCTTCGTATCACACTGTTGGAATAAGTCTCTTGGGTTTGTAGGTGAGTCCCAGGTCGTTGCTCTTGATATATCCAAAGCTTTTGACCAGGTCTGGCATGCCGCACTTCTTAATAAACTTTCCTCCTATGGTCTTTCAACTAAACTCTGTACTTGTGTCTCTAGCTATCTATCTGATCGACGTATATCAGTTATTGTGGACGGCCATTCTTAAGCTTTCACCAAGTAAATGCTGGAGTCCCTCAGGGCTCAGTTCTGGCACCAACATTGTGTCTTCTTCACATCAACGACTTTCTCTCGTCCACAACTAATTCCATTCACAGTTTCGCCGACGATAGTACCCTTCACGCCAGTTTTCAGGTTCCTAAACCCATCATTAAACCTGACTTGGAAAACAAACGCAGAGCGATGCAGATATCTCTTTCACAGGATCTTAATTTAATATTGGACTGGGGCGCCAAAAATCTCGTCCATTTTAATGCATCCAATCGTGTTTCTTGTCGCTAAAAGAGTCATCAAATACTCATCCTCTACTTATGAGCGGCCAAGTTTTACAGAGCAAAGACACCTTCAATCTTGTGGGCATCACATTTGAAAGTAATCTTAACTGGCATAAACACATTGTATCTATAGCCACGGCAGCTTCAAAAAGCTTGGATTTCTATTTCGAGCCAAAAAGTATTTTTCCGCTTCTAATTTATACACTTTATATGTGTCCCAAATCCGACCTCCCTTGGAATATTGTTCTCATATCTGGGGCATGGCGTCCCCCACAACCCTAAGTATTCTTGATTCTATTCAAAGAAGAGCTATTCGTCTCATTAATGATCCTTCACGTACAGAAAGGCTTCCCTCTCTTGCCCATCGTCGGGCTGTGGGGGATTTATCGCTTTTTATAGGTACTTCCATGACTTCTGCTCTAAAGAATTGTCCAGTATAGTTCCTCCACTCACGGTTCCCAACAGAGAAACTCGTGGTTCCGCGCGTATGCATCCCTATACGGTCCAACTGGACAGGCCCCGAACTTCCCACTTTGTTTACTAATGTTCTTTTATCCCTAGAGTTTCTAGATTGTGGAACCTGCTGCCCTCGGAGGTCTTTCCTTCCCCCCAAATCTTCAATTATTTAAGCCCCGTGTCAACAAACTCCCTCTTACCTCGCTGAAGACACCCACGGTACGTTAGTATTTAGGTTTTTAGCCTTCGTGGTTTGTCTAAAGATAAAAAAAAAACAAGAAATCACTTCCTAAAATTCTTCTCATTTGTTTAGAAACCCCTTGTTTAGGTTTCGTTATCAAATGCAGATTAGACTTTCTAGCGTTTATGATCTCTATTTCTTTAGCATAGACCGAAAAGGTCTTTAAAATAGGTAATATACAAAGTGTGTTCCTAGCTACCCAGCATACTAATCCCAATATTACAGTATAAAGACATTATTATAACGATCCAAAGTTTTGTCCCAGTTTTTCGAAGCAGCTCGTGTATAGAGGTGAAGTTATTAAAGAAAATTTTATAAAAATCTTTTTTTTCAAAGTATATTGTTTTAAAACTTTAACTTTACTTTAAAAATGCCTATATAAAAAAATACGTTAAACGGTTTAATATGTATAGATATATATATATATATATATATATATATATATATATATATATATATATATATATATATATATATATATATATATATATATATATATCCACTTCAATCTTATAGCGTCATTACACAGGACCTTGCCATACACAACGGCGTCCGAAAATGTGTGGCGTCCGGATATACGACGCCGTAAATTTTAATTTTTTGACGCCGTTGTGTATGGCGAGGTCATACCATCGGACGCATATATATACGTAGGGTGTTCAGTAAGTTTTGAGATACCTTGTAACTAAACGGTGCAGGAAAGTAACATTGATGTTTTTTGTTTGTACATGTCATGACATGTCGTAGTCCTACATAGTTATTAGTAAACTATCAGTTTTGCGCCAGTTTGTCTCCAGCGATTTTAGCGCAATGGCGTCGTGGACGACTATCGAGTGCCGTGCAATTTTGAAATACAACTTTTCACGTGGGTTATCTCAACAGTGTTTAGAAAAAGTGAAGCCTATACTTGGTGATGACTGTCCATCTAGTGCAACCATATACAGATGGTACAAACAATTTCAGCGGAGCTAGTTTTCGCTTGAAGACGCCTCACGATCAAGTCGACCGTGTGAAGTAGTTACCCCAAAAAATATATCTGCCGTCCAAAAAGCTATAGAAACAAACCGATGAATTACCTATCCACAGTTAGAAGAGACATTGAACATTAGTTTAGCAACATTACACACGATCATACATGAGCACTTGGGTTTTAGAAAAATTGTACTCTTTGGATTCCACACAAGTTAATTCCCGAGCAGCAGACACAAAGAGTGAATTGTGTAAAAAAATGATGTCAAAATTCCAGGAGGGTAAATTTAAAGACATAGTTTTGATCGTCACGGGAGATGAAACTTTTCTTTATTATTACGACGTCCCAACTAAACAACAGAATTAGATATGGGTTCTCCAAGGTGAAGAAACTCCGACCGAAGTTCGCAAATCAAGATCTGTAAAAAAATAATGATAGTTGTTTTCTTTGGTTCAAGAGCAATAATTGAACGTGTTGTGTACCGAGAACAGAAGACCGTAAATTC
This sequence comes from Listronotus bonariensis, assembly GCA_014170235.1. Lineage (NCBI taxonomy): Eukaryota > Metazoa > Arthropoda > Insecta > Coleoptera > Curculionidae > Listronotus > Listronotus bonariensis. The sequence goes on from JACEGR010001445.1 coordinate 62,943, forward strand.
TCTCTGGTACACCACAGTATGCCTTTCAAAACTTATAGAAAAGTTAAGAGTGATTCGCCCAAACTCGCAACTTGCTGGCTGGTACCTTTATCATGACGATGCTCCACCTCATCGAGCTGAACTTACCAGTCAATTTTTGACAGATGCAGACTTGAGACTTTTGGAACATCCGCCTTATTGCCCCGACTTGGCGCCGTGTGACTTTAAGTTGTTTCCTTTTGTCAAGAGCCAACTGAACGGACAAAAGTTTTGAAACTGAAGACGCGCTACTGGAGGCCTGGGATAAAATATGCGTTCAAATTTCAAATGAAAAGTGTTAAGCTATTTTCAGTGACTGGTTTGTTAGAATGGAAAAGTGTATTCAATGTGGTGGAAATTATTTAAAAAATCAAATAAATGTACTTATATCTGAAAACTTTTCTAACACCCTACGTATATATATAATAAAGAAGTAATGTTCTTGAGCCTTAGAATAAACTATTACCTTCTTAACCTAACGGTGCTTTGGCTGGTTGTTTTGGAATTGCTTGGCGAGATGGCTCTGGCCGTCTGACTTTGCTCCCTTGGTTTCGACAGGGATTATGTTTAGGCGACTAGAAACATAGTCGAGTTGTCACCAATGTACACAGGGGCTGTCATAGGGGGGCCATGGCCCTCATTTATTCATTTATTTGGAAACTACGTAATTTTAAAGTAACCAGCCAAGTAGTCGCTTCTACTAGGTTATGTATTTGTTTTTATATATTTATGTAATAATTAGGTTAGTCCTAGCTACTAGATCGCACCAATCTTCTCATCAATCTGGGGTATTGATCAGATAAATAATGAAACCGTTGGGCGTAGCGTATCCAGAGTAAATATTATGATAAAAATTTTAAGTGCCCAACGTTTTCATATTGATACCTCAATATAAAATCGTTGGGCACTTAAAATTTTTTCAATTAGTTGTGGAAAAATGTAATGCGCCATTTTGTGGCGGCGGCCATCTTGATTTTTTTTATAGTGAGCTCTATTTTATAAATCAAGCACTTTTCTTTGATAGCCATATTGAGGTTGTTGTGGAAAAAATATGTAATTAGCAATTTTGTGGCGGCGCAGTGGTCATCTTGGATTTTAATTTTTATATAGTAAGCTCTATTCTACCAATCAATCCCTTTTATTAGATACCCATATAGAGGTTATAGTGAAGTAATATGTAATCCTCCATTTTGTAGCGGCGGCGGACATTGTGCCCATGAGAACATTTAATTAGGGCGTCGAGATCTACAACATATCAAATTTAAAAAAGAACTAACCGAAAGCCACTTTCCATAAGGATTGAAAGGGAATCTTTGAGCACCCGGGGGGTCAGTTTACGTATAAAACATAAGTTTCCTATAAAAAGCGTAGAATTTGGACCACCCTGTACGTGGTTAAATAAAACAAATTTTTCCAGAGTTGTATTATCTCAAGACACTAACTTAAGACATAATAGGTGTTAAACGAAGCATATTTTGAACAATTCTCCTTTATATCGCGGTTTACAGTTGGCGTTAAGACTTAACCGTCAAAAGAAAGATTTCGCAAATTTAGTTAGAATAGAAATTTCTGCGAAACTTTTCGAATTATAACTTGACTTAAACAGGAAGTTTGGGCTTAACAGGCAGAAAATTATTAAGGGTGTTTGCGCTGTTTTTTTAAGTTTTACAAAAGACTGGCTCTAGGGAGTTTAGGAGTTTATTATACAGGAATTTAATTAAGTATGTTCATTAGGGTGGGTCAAGAAATCAACTATGTTTATTTTGACTTTTACTTACAAAGAAAAATTGGTTCCTACACAATAAAAAAAATGTGAAAAAGAGTAATACAATTGCTCAAATTTGTACAACTATTTGTAGTGAAATAGATGCCCGCTGCATATTGTACATTGTAGCAAATAAAAATAAAGTTATTCAGGAATGTCAGGAAACCTTTTGCAATAACCACTACTGAATTTCTTGCGAAAATTGTTCTACAAGCAACGGTTATTAACGGGTTGGTTTTTTTAAACTCTGTATTTATTAATTGTAAAAATATCAATACAGTCTGCAAAAGTAGGTTTTTCTCTACGTAAAATCCAACTCCAATTCATATTAAAGGCTTTTGTTTAAAATAAATTTATATATATATATATATATATATATATATATGTATATATATATATATATAACGACCAACGGATATACTCCCGGAATGATAATAATGATATATATATATATATATATATATATATATATATATATATATATATATATATATAGTGGAATTTGAAGAAAATAACCAACTACCATTCCTCGATGTACTTGCCACCAGGACGCAAAATGGTGATCTACAACACACAGTCTACAGAAAACCAACCCATACAAATAGATACCTAAATGCTGAGTCTCACCACCACCCATCACAAATTCGAGGAGTCGCTACCACATGAATCTCCACGTCAATAACACTTATTCACGACATCAACAGAGAGAATAAAATTAGCAACATAAGAAACGCCCTTAGACAAAATGGCTATAAACCTAGCATGATAAGAAGAGCTATCAATCAACAGATTAACGTGCAGCCAAGGAAAGAAGACCCTTTAGACAGCAAGTTATAAACTGTTCTTCCATACTCAAAGGTACCACAGATAGAATAGGTAGACTTCTCCGCAAGCACAACATTACAACAGTCTACAAACCCCAACAGACCATCGGATCCACGCTTAGAAATCCCAAGGACAAAGTAAAACTGGTTAACCAGGGAGTCTACAGCATCTCATGTGGCACCTGCCATCAAACCTATATAGGCCAAACAAACAGAAGAATGTCTGCTAGGTTAGAGGAACATAAACTAGCCATACGGAATAAACAAATGACATCTGCACTGTTTCAACACCACCTAGAAACAGGACACAACATTGACTTTAGCAGTTGCAGGCAAGTAGCAAATATCAGCCACTACAAAACAAGGGTAATAGGCGAATCCATAGAAATCCAAAAGAGTGGAGAACTCAATGTAAGGGATGATACCTTACACCTGCCTGCAGCTTGGAAAACCCTTATACCACAAAAAAGAACTGAAATACCACAACCGACAACACATGACGACGCTTCACGGACTAGTGCACACATCTCTAACACGGAGCAAACACCGAAACCAACCACGAGGTACAATTTTTGGTCACGCAACCGTATAAAAGCACAGAGAAAAGCCTCAGTCAATCATCTGACCTCAGTTAGATAGCATTGAAAATGCCAAGTGTGATCTTGGCGAAACGTCTGCGAAGTTCCGCAAGGAATACAAACGACCAACGTATATACTCCCGGAATGATAACTCTACATATTCATCTATCCGTGAAACTCTACGAACCAACATATATATATATATATATATATATATATATATATATATTTATAGATATATATTTATATATATTTATATATATATATATATATATATATATATATATATATATATATATATATATATATATATATATATATATATATATATATATATATATATATATATATATATATATATATATATAAAATAACATATGATTATGTAATGGCTTGCAAACGTCATTTTTGTCATAAAATTTAAAATAATACAAAAACGGTTTGACTAGGCTACAGCCTAGGACGCCATTAAAAATAGGCGCCAGACAGGGGAGTAATAGGCGCTAGGCAGGGGAGTTTTTAAAAAGTATAGGGGGATTTTTGGTTAATAATTTCTGTATAAATAAGGTGCTTTGGAGTAAAATAGGCAAATGGGTGCGAAAAGGAGGAAATGACTTTTTTTTTTGGTGATCATAAATTATATTTCGGGTGGTGAAGGAGGCGTGACGAAGGAAAGGACCTTTTTTTGCTCTTCAAAAATTCTTTTAGTGGAAAATAGGCGCTCCGGGAATTCTAGCTTAGGGCGCCTCAAACAGTTCAAACAGTTAATACGGCCCTGCGAAGAATCTTACAAATAAATAATATATAGGGTGTTCTATTTAAACTAATGAATTTGACATTAACTTCCGGTATAACCGGAAGAAATAGAGCTGTCAAAATATTTTAGTTGTATGTCCCCGCTGACTTTATAAGGTTACCAAATGTATTTACCAGTATCTATTGTCTAAATTGCGTTTACAGCAACAAAGCGTCAGTATCCTTTACTATAATATACATATGTATGTTCTACAGTAATGGAGAAACTTTTCTTTGATATATCACACACTGCTACACAAAGCTTTCTACAATAGTGTAGTTTATAATCGGTTTTTATAACCGATACACCGAAATCGGTTTTAAAACCATAAACGAAAACGGTCTTTAAAACCGAAAACCGAAAACGGTTTTCAAAACCGAAAAAGGCTTTTCTAAACCACAGTTAACAGAAAATCGGAAAGTAATTATTCTCTATTAATCGTTTTTGCGTTGATTACGGATTTGTCCATGAGCTGTGGTGTTAAGTGAATATTCTTTAAAAGAAATTGGTTAAATATAAATAAGAATAAAAATATAACATCCCTGTTAATAAAATGCAAAATTCTAAAAGGTGATGTAAGTTAATTAATATTCGAAGAACCGCTTTTCGATTTTGGTCCGATTATCCAAAAACTAGTATTCGAAAACCGATTATCCAAAAAACGGTATTTGAAAACCGCTTTTTAAAACCGGTTAACCGATATTCGAAAACCGGTTAACCGGTATTCGAAAACCGGTTTTCAAATATTCATTTGTCAATTTTACTCAAAAATATAGTTTGCATAAATTCATATCTCAAAGTTTAAATTTTTTATATCAATCCGTTTGAAAATAAAAGGGAGGGGGATATTTAAGTAATGCAAGGTATGAAGTACTAGCATTACTTTGACTTACCACTTTTATTATTTACGACATCCCCTTTCCGGACACCCTGTATATCCGGTAAATCACCCTGTATTGCAACCCATTTTAAGCCTTAAGCCTTTAAGATGAAGAATAAAAACAAATTTTTAATACTTATTAGCTTTGTTCGCGGGTCTAGTAATGAACCGATTCTGAACCAGAACCAAACTGGTTTAGAATTGTTTTAAAGCGCATGTCTAGTTATTTATTAGTTCGGAATTTTTATTTACCGCGAACCATTTTCTATACAGCTCAGGATGTATCCTAACCTAGCCTTTTGGTTAGGATTTTTTATGGTTAAATTGGATACTACACAAAAAAAAATAAATTCAAACAAAAAGGTAAATTGTTATACTGTCGAAAGCCACTTGAGGTCTCTCGGCGGAAGACGAGGGATTCCCTGCCTCCTCTCGTTTTTAACATAAGTATGTGTATTTAACTAAAGATAAAATTCAAACAACAAGAAATGGTAAAATTTTCTAATATTGTCTATATTTTTTAATTAAATCTTTATTTATTTTATTGCATACATACATTCATACGGAATACAATTAAAAATCCTTTGTTTAAATACGCTCAGAATCACAAAAATATAAAAAAATATTCAACAGGTATATTAACCCGCATAAAAAGTGGCAGAAAAAAATAAACTGTAATACAACGGTTTATTTCTGTACCACAAAAACAGAAGACAGCTGACCATGTCGACAATGCGCATGAAATTCCGAACTGAACTTTTAGTTCCAACACAAATCCCAGGACTGCTAATCAGGTTACGAACCGGTAACGAACTGATTCCATTGTAACCCGCGAACACAGAACTGTTACTAAAAATTCAGGATTTTACTAACCGCGAACGCTGCTTTTTCACTGCGCATGCGAATAGTCCCAGAACTGGTTCAGAATTAAACCCGCGAACAAAGCTATTACAATTCAGAACAGCTAAAAATATATTTTTTATTTAAATACTAAATATTTAAGTAAATTTCATATAAAAGCAATTTTTTTCGTCTTTATATTATAAATTTCTGCGTGCGGAAAGATTAAATGTAAAATTTCAGTTTATAAGAACATAAATAAAAACGAACGCAAATAAAAAGTACAAAACCCTCATCTCAAATTGCCAATTTTATTCTTTGAAATTTAACAAAAGTTGATGTTAACTTCTCAACGAAACTTTTGGAGGGATTTTGTCCCTTATAAAATTCCCCGTAAACCTCAAGGGAAGTTTTAAATTGATATAAATTGCCCAGAGACCGAGTTCTTACAAACTCGTCTTATAAAATGACTTTTTTCTTATAGGTAACCACTTTAAAAAGTTAGTTTTTTAAAAGGTACTTTATTTCTGCTTAAAACGAGAAGTTTTATTTATTTTTTCAATTTTTTGTGTTATTATTCCTTTGGCGTATGCAGATTCGATGTTCCTGTCCTTAATAAAGCGAAATAAAAAAATATATATTTTTCCCATCTAAATAATGCATGCTTTTATTTTATGGTATGAGGAAGTATCAGCAGCGTAGCGCGATTTATGAATTTCTACTGCGTGTCAGCACCTTCATGAAGTTGAAACGCAGTAGCAAATACGAACAGTATCACCTTTATTTACCTCTTTAAAGCCTACGTGAGTTTGGTGCTGCAGTCTGGGAGGAATTTAAAAGCATGCAAATGCATAAGCGGTTTTTGATTCCTACTGCGTGTCAGTGCCTTCATGGAGTTGAAACGCAGTAGCAAATACGAACAGTATCACCTTTATTTACCTCTTTAAAGCCTACATGAGTTTGGTGCTGCAGTCTGGGAGGAATTTAAAAGCATGCAAATGCATAAGCGGTTTGTGAATTCCTACTGCGTGTCAGCGCCTTCATGGAGTTAAAACGCAGTAGCAAATACGAACAGTATCACCTTTATTTACCTCTTTAAAGCCTACGTGAGTTTGGTGCTGCAGCCTGGGAGGAATTTAAAAGCATGTAAATGCATAAGCGGTTTGTGAATTCCTACTGCGTGTCAGCGCCTTCATGGAGTTGAAACGCAGTAGCAAATACGAACAGTATCACCTCCCTTTACCACTCTAAACTATACGTAAATTTGAATGAATTCCAAATATAAAAACAAATTTGCTTGTACTGAAAACATCCCAGGTTACAATATGCGTAGCAATTATAGGGCTGATTTCTGCGTTCTACACTTTGAATTCCTACGCGATATTTGTGCTGGCGCGTAGTAGTATTTTTATAGTATTCTAAAATAAAAACTCCCATTAAATCCTCCTGCATTTCAGCACGGTAGGGTGTTGTAGCGTAGTAGGAATTCATAAAACGCATCAGCAGCAGTGTAAGCTTATTTAGCCAGGGTTTTAGATTTTCACTCTAAAAATGATAGCGATTTTAAGTTCAGGAATATCTTAGTAAATCTTTTTTTCTATATGAAAACGAAATAGGCTTATCTGCGACCGGCTCATCTGCGACCGATCATTAAAAAGCAATAAAACCGACCTGTAAGCGACGTATGGATTCAAATAAAAGTGAACCCCAATATGGCATAAGCATTGTTGCAAAGTTGTTTATAAACTCTTTCCATCTAGTTGTTTTCTTTTTTTGTGAAATATTTTAAAAAGTAAAAAAATTCAGATACATTTATAATATTATTTATTTATTGCATAGAGAGACCTACAAATTTACGTAAATATAGAATACAGAATATACGTATTGCAATATATGTATGTGTGTATTCGTCTTGGGTTTAATTAAGTATCTACCCTTAATTTAGATTAGATTAGATTAGGAGGTGGATTGCATATCCTCTAACACTGCAACCTGCTCAGGTTTATTGTGTGTCCTCCGTCCATAGGTTATAGCACGCTATCCAAGTCGGTCTGTTTAATCAGACTCCACAAGCTTGAAACTGGCCCCTTGGTATATCTTGCCGCTTTAGGTTTTTCTTCACCCAGCCTTGCAAACCGCAGACGACAAAGGGCTTCGCAGTAGCACCATACGTGTTCTGCGGTTTCTTCCTCCTCCTGGCAGAACCTACATAGGTTTTCTTCTGCCAGGCCCATAGTTTCCAGGTGTTTATTCAGTCTGCAATGACCTGTCAGTTGACCCACTATTATTCTAACTGCCTTCCGGTTATAATTCAGAAGGTCTTTTGTAAATTCTGGCGAGTAAGCCTTGATGAACACTTTCGCCTGACGCTGTCCTGGTGTTCTCATTCACCAGTCTTGTGATTCCCTCATGATCCATGATCTAATGGATGACCTTACCTGGCATGATGGAATACCATAGTAGGGCTCAGGACCTACCATTGTCCTGCCAGCCCCTCCTTTGCCAATTTATCAGCTTCTTCATTGCCTTCGTGGCCTTCGTGTCCTGGTACCCAGGCAATGGTTAGCTTGTTGGACGCACCCACCTCTTCCAGGGCAATTACGCAGTCCCGCACCAGCTTGGAGCTGATTTTGCATGAACTGAGTGCCTTGATGGCTGCCTGGCTGTCCGAATAGATTACTATGGTTTTATCCTCATAGCTCCTTCTGATGATTTCCCTAGCACATTGTTCTATGGCTACAATTTCGGCCTGGAACACAGTAGGGTGTTGTCCGAGCCCCAAGTTTATTTTCGTCCTTGGTTTGTCCCCATATATACCTGCTCCAACTCCTTGGTCTGTTTTGGAGCCGTCTGTATACCAGATGAGGTCGGCTTTAATGGGAGGCCCTGCCACCCAGTCCTTTCTGTATGGTATTAAAGTTTGAAAACCTTTGTTTAGCCAGTAGCTTGGTACCATTTTGTCTGAAGGCATCTCACACACTGAGTTGACTTCTTGGTCCTCCTTGAATCTCCATTGTTACTGTTACCCTTAGTTTAGTAAGTACCCTTTTGATACCTGTACCTTTTGATTCTAAGAAATATCTTTAATAGTCCACCTACATTTTGGCAACAGTGCGTCATAAATTTAATGTATTCTAGACCCACCAGGTATAAAATGGGGGTTGGAAAAATTCGGTCGCTAATGCACCGATTTTATTATCGGTCGCAGATAAGCCGGTCGCTGTTGGGCCGACACCATGAAAACAACATAGTGAGGTATAAACAAAATACACAGTGATAATAGAGACATTTTGCACCTCTTAAAATAACAGACGTTTTTTGGCCTCCTTATGGTTATCGTTATTAAACATAACGATTACGGCAGCAGTTTTAGACAGAGATTTTGCAGCGTCTTTTAAGAAATTTAATTTGCGTCTGCGCTTTCGACACGTAACCTTATTTTTGCCTGTGGTTCACCCATTTTAAAGTTAACGAAAAATCAGTATTTACTTTTATTCTTCATAAGATATAAATGGATATTTAAATATATACAAACACTTCTGTTGATTTCGTTTTTTAAAGTAGATGCAAAGAATACAGTATAAGCAAAACACAAAAAGTAAGGTTAGGTTTGGTAGTAGAATAAAAAGCAAGTGTGCCAGATTGTAACATCTAAATTAATTACTGATTTAGAATACCCGTAAAAGTGCAAGTCCGTTTTAATTTCTTAACACTATTTGATTTTTATTCCTGCTATAAATTTTTTGCTAATTAGAGCCTATGTATAAATGATATTTTAATTAATATGGCATTAAAATTTTAACCTTTTAAATAATTGATATTAAAATTTCTACAATCCGGCAATCACGCAGTTTAACAATAACGATAACGATACAGATAAGCTCTTCGGTATTCATCCGTAATTAAAGGAGCCCGGTACGGTTAATAACAATAACGGATCATGTTTGCGTTACTGCGCAGTCTCACAATAACGTTAACCACAACGGAATTGCAAAATAAGGGGCGCAAAATGTCTCTATTGACTTGAATGTAGGTAAATAAACCCAGTTGTGGTGTTATTAATCTAAAGCAGAACCCTTTAAAATAATTGAGACGAAACATCACTGGTTTTTGTATTAACAGTTATACAGGGTGTCTTTAAAAGGTCTGTACAAAAGCTACCACCAATTCCTGGGCCAAAACACAACGATCTAACGCAATTTACCTTAGTCCAAAAGTTAAATGTTTGGGAGATACAAGTCCAAGTCCAAGTTTTATGTTTTTTATTTTGGTTATTTTAAATATATTTTTTTAATATTAAACATTTTTTTCCCAAATTTGATATTGGTGGCTGAATGACTATATCAACATACTGCTGATTTCTCAACAACCAGCACTAATTGACGTATAGTGTGTTATATATTTTTGATGTAGAATTTATTACAGAGTCAAAATTTGTTAAAATATATAGGGTGTTCCATTAAAAAAATTTACTTGCCAATAAAAATCATGCTTTTTAGACACCTTGTATAATAACTAGATCACTAAAAAAGTGTATCCGAATAGACATTTTCTAATTCAAGTTTATTTTTGTATCTTGTACAGGGGCGAAGTTATTTGGTGTATAAATAGAGTTGGGGCATCCTGTATAGTAGCATTTTGTAGACCTTTTAGAGATACCCTGTATATCAAAATGATCAAAAGCAACCTTCCGATAAGTCGTGTCAAAGGAACCATTATGCTAATAAGAAATTTCTTGTAAATGACCGAGATCGCCTCCTCAACGTGTTTTGGGGCGTCCCCCAATTGTTGTTTCTGTCCTCCAGGCTCATCTTTAATACATTTAATGTCGATTTAAAAGGCCAATCTTACTGATTAAGCCGCCCAAAAGCTAATCGAGGCTTTTAAAATGGAAATTGGGAAATGTGTGAGGGCGGTTTTAAGTATTTAAATTTGGCTAGACGATAAAGAAACTGGGAAAATTAAGAACGTTCGCAAACAAATCACTTTTCATAGGATGTTTTTAAAACTTTGAATACACATACTTATAAGTGTCTTCTATACATAGAAATTTTTTTAATAGGTCTTGCGGGACTAAATTTCGAGATATAAGCTTTTAAAATTTGCATATTTAACATGTAAGTTCCTATTCTGACGGCCCGATAAATTAAATATCATTTTTGTACGACCGGGCGTAAAATTGTACTTTTACGCCCTAGGGCAAGAAAGTATCAAAAACGCCCGCATTTATGAATGAGGGCGTAAAATAGCAATTTCCGCTGATCTTGCAGGGTATAGCGGAAACTAAAAAAGATAGAACAAATCTGATTGCGCTATCTCGATTTTAATTTTTAAAACAAATTCATTGGTAAAAGCAAATCATGACCAACTTGATTCGTTTTGGAGATACAGGGTGTTTTTCAAATTTTGTCAATTTGGCTAGGCACTTATAACTCGCTTGATATAAGAGGTAGAGAAAAAAGTAAAAATGAAGGTTTTAGGGATTTTTACGTAGAATTCAGTGGCGTACCTACATTTTTTTTTATTGACTTTTATTTTAAAGTTATAACACAAAGTTGAATTTTTTAAATGGAACACCCTGTATATTTTATCACCAATAGAAAGGTCTCCTGAAAAGCCGTAAAAAATACCACATTTAATATATTTAATTTGTTATAGTTTCGGAAATATAGCCATCATTCGGAATTCGATAATAAAAAAGCATTTTAAAAATAAAACACGCTGTATATTTTATTACCATTAAAAAGACCTTTAAAAATTTACCACATTTAAAATTATTTTCTTCAACAGTTTCTGAGTATGAGTATCCAAATCTTAATGCGTATACCTACTATTTTTTGGATTTACATATATAGTCATATTTCCAAAATTACAAAAGATAAATATATCAAATGTGGTATTTTGTTTAACCTCTTTGAAATATCTTTGCAAAGGTAATATAATATACGAGGTGTTTAGTCAAAAAAATCCTGATGATGACCATATTTCCGAAACTATCAAAAATTGTTATAATAAATGTGATATTTCTTATAGTTTTAAAGGAAACCTTCCTAGTAGTAAAAAATATACAGGTTGTTTCACTAAAAAAACCCAACTTTGTTTTATAACTTTAAATTCAAAATTTAAGTACGCCACTGAGTTCTACGTAAAAGTCCCTATTCTATTTCAATTTTCCTTTTATCTCTAATATCAAACGAGTTAGAAGTGCCTGGCCAAGACAAAATTTAAAAACACCCTGTATCTCCAAAACGAATCAAGTTAGCAATGCTTTTACCATTGAATTTGTTTTAAAAATTGAAATCAAGATTAGGCAATCAGATTTGTTTTATCTCTTTTAATTTTCGCTATATCCGCAAAGGTCACCGATAAGGCGCCACCATGTACAGGGTGTCCCATTTTGGTTGTCCCTTATGGGAAACTTGGAAACCATAAGAGATATTAAAAATCTCATACCCCATCCTCGAGCTCTTTTTGGAGAAAACATTTATGGTAAAAACAGATCATCGCTATCGCGAAGCGTTTTAGAGATACAGGGTGATTCTCGATTTTTCAATTTTTGAAAAGGTCCTGTAGCTTTGTTGTTATTAGTTATTACAGATACGAGAAAACTAATTGCACATTATACAGACACTTTTTTCCGTAGAATTCAGTGGCGTAGCCAAAAAATTTTTTGAGCTGTCATTTTTGACATATGACCCAAACATGTTTTTTTTATTAGGGACACCCTATAAATGATTAGGTAATTAAATTGCTTGTTTTTTCTGATTAAAATAATATATCATAGTAGGTGGTTTAATACATTTTTTACGTCAAATATTGGAAAAATTATTATTTTAAAGACGCATTGCGGCTTCTATCTGTTTTTAAATTGTTTTATATTTTTGTTTTAAAAGGAATCTGTCATCCCTTAGCTCAGGAGACATTTCCGTAAAAAAAAACAAAAAATTAGTTTACAACAACAATAATAAACAAGTTATATTAATTAAACTTAAAAAATTATCAAGTTTTTTTAATTTTTGATTTTTTTTTTATTTTTATGAATTCTCCATGTCAACTTTACCAATAGAGCAAAAAACAAAAAAAAAAAAAAAAATTAAGTCAAAAAAAAAAAAATAACAAAAAAAATATTTTAATTAATTAATTTTTTGTTTTTTTCTACGGAAATGTCTCCTGAGTTGAGGGATGTCAGTATTGTTTTTAAAGAAAAATATAAAACAATTTAAAAAACAGATAGAAGCCGCAATGCGTCTTTAAAATCATAATTTTTCCAATATTTGACGTAAAAAATTTATTCAACCACCTACTATGATATATTATTTTAATCAGAAAAAAACAAGCAATTTAATTACCTAATCATTTATAGGGTGTCCCTAATAAAAAAAAAACATGTTTGGGTCATATGTCAAAAATGACAGCTCAAAAACATTTTTTGGCTAGGCCACTGGATTCTACGGAAAAAAGTGTCTTTATAATGTACAATTAGTTTTCTCGTATCTGCTAATAACAACAAAGCTACAGGGCCTTTTCAAAAAGTGAAAAAATCGAGAATCACCCTGTATCTCTGAAACGCTTTGCGATAGCGATGATCTGTTTTTACCATAAATGTTTTCTCCAAAAAGAGCTAGAGGATGGGGTATCAGATTTTTAATATCTCTTATGGTTTCCAAGTTTCCCATAAGGGACAACCAAAATGGGACACCCTGTACAGAATATAAGTATGTATAAAATTTTAAATTAATATAATAAAAGGGTTCTTATGAAAAAATCTTAAAAAATGGACTTTGTTGGGTCTTCTTAGTGAATATAACCCCTTAAATTTACTTAGAAGTAAATAATAATTATAATTTACTTTTCTGAGAAAAACAGTAGCGTAGCGAATTTTTTACGGAATTCTACGGCTTCCTTCAACTGTCGGCGGTTTTGCCACTCATAGGAAGTTTGGAGAAACTTGGAGTTAAACATACACACAATGTACTTACCTATAACTTTTGATTATGTGCGAAGAAAATTTAATATGAAAGTTAACATTAAATGTCTTGAATTTCACGAGAAGATAAACTTGGAACGGTGTATGTAAGTAAGAACTTGTGTTAGACTGTGTTTAACTTTGCCCATTTTGTTGTTAACTGAAAGGGAAGAGCTCTGGAATGAGTATCTGGAACGAACAATTAGAGAATTATTTGTAATTAAAACCCATGTAGATTTTAGTTCCTTCAAATATTGGTTCCTATATTAATTTTACAACAAAATTATATAAATAAGACTATTTTAAAGACGTTAATAAGCTAAGCTCATACACTAAATTTCGTTATTTTCTACCAGTCTAGAATAATTAACAATGAATTACTAATTGGGAAGTCAAATTAAGGAGCACAGTGTTGCAATTCGGTCAAACAGCTGATAAAAATGGGTATCTAGATTCAATTTGGCGAGGAATATTTACATAAATTACCTGATTAGTTATTAAATTTCACGAAAAATATTAGGCATCATTGTCTGACAACCTAAAGAACACAAAACAAGATAATAGTCAGTGTTTCGACAAACTTTATATATAGCCATAAAGCGTATGTTCTTCGTTATTTAGACTTGAACTGCAGATAAACCAAAACTGACTTCGCACATTTTGCTTCATTGCTGAATTTTTAACGAAATCCATGATGGCAACCACTTAAACGCTTAACACTAGTTGTAGACTAACTATTTTCTTATTTTTTATTACATTTATCCCATAAATCATAAAAAATCTTTAAAAAATAGAATATTAACTGCAACAACAGAAAGCAAAACTTGATTATGAAAAATCAAATTAGAGACAAGAATGAGATGAGTAACTAAATGTAAATAAATTATCCAAGAGAGGTAGCTGCTGGGTCTTCCTTGTCTGTCTTCAAGGAAGGTAAACGCAGATGGCGCGTGAGTCGACCTTATCGTTTGCCCGCCAAATTCAAATTATATAGCTGTGCCATTTTTGCCCTTATTATTAGGTACTTGTTTTTGTTTCCTATTAATATAAAATATTGGGGTTTAGTTCAATAATTACACAAATCTAATTAAAATGTCATTTATTTGGTTTTAGAGGTAAGATTTTTCTTACAGATAATCATGTCAATATTACCTTAAATTATCTGTTGAAAAGCACAAATTTAATATATACACTGTGATCACTAATATAAGTCAATATTTAAAGTCCAATTAAAGGTAAAACACCACGAAATACACAATAAATCACAAAAATGTAAACAAACTGTCCAAACAAATCGGCCATTAAAAAATATCAAACACAAATATCGAATAACATTTCGGCGTGACTGCCTGGGGCAGCGATGTCAACCTAAAAATATTCGTTTCTTGGTATACAGGGTGTTATTTAATAAGTGTCCGATATTTCAGAGAGTGATTTTCAAGTATTTTTAAGGTAAAAGTTCCTATGAACGTGTGGTCTAAGATGCTTCGCTTTCAAGATACAGGGTGTCAAAGTTTTATTTTTATTTATGTTTTTCTGCATAATTTCCTAAATAATACCGATTTCCAAACGAAAATTGGTACCTGGGGGTTTTTGACATGAGAAATTTGAATTTGTTCTTAATTTAGCTCTTACTTGTAGAGGGCGCTAGCCACATGTATATTCTCACTTTCAAAGGCTCATGACTTTTTGTACAACCCTGTATTTACATTTTTGTTAAAAGAAATGGATTCCTTAGTCATTTTACGTAAAAAGGTACTCTTATTAGATGACGCTAGGAGCAACCGTTTTCGAAATATTTTAGTTTAAAATAATCGATGCATACGCTTAGTAATAAATATGCTAAGTAAAGACCGGCTACTTGATAAAACCGTCATTTTCGGCGGGCTTTACTTAGCATATTATTTATTACTAAGCGTATGCATCGATTATTTAAACTAAAATATTTCGAAAACGGCTCTAGCGTCATCTAATAAGAGTACCTTTTACGTAAAAATGACAGAAATCCATTTCTTTAACAAAAATGTAAATACAGGGTTGTACAAAAGTCATGAGGCCTTTGAAAGTGAGAATATACATGTGGCTAGCGCCCTACAAGTAAGAGCTAAATTAAGAACAAATTCAAATTTCGTCAAGACCCCAGGTACCAATTTTCGTTCGAGCATCGGCATTATTTGGGAAATTATGCAGAAAAACATAAATAAAAATAAACTTTGACACCCTGTATCTTGAAAGCGAAGCATCTTAGACACTCGGAACTTTTACCTTAAAGATACCTGAAAATCACTCTCTGAATATCGGACACTTATTAAATAACACCCTGTATAGCATAATCGGAGTTTTAGCCAAAGAAAGACATTAAAGTTTTCATGCAGAAATTGTAAACAACTTGGCAACCATGAAAAGGCGATGATTGCACCCTCTGCGATTACCTCCCATGATAAATGACAGAGACATATTTATAGGAACTTGCGTTAAACCAGAGAGAGATAAAACGTAATGGACAAATTTCCAGGACCAGCAACGCGTCTCATTCTTGTCTCTGGGCCCGGATTCGTAACTTCTCGATGGGTGACGACTCGGTCGCCACTTCATAATTTTAAGATAACTAAATAGTGGAAGAATCCGGAATTTCCGGGAGCTACGAGCTCGACTATCCTGATTTTCCCTGGAATGTGCTGGCAAATTGGACCGAAAGGGACCAGAGCCAAGAATAAATAAACCAACCAACCTACTGAGACTAGAAGATGGCATGTGGTTCATTTACCCATTAATAGAAATAAAAATACGTTGTTCACACTGTATTCTTTAAAATAAAGGTGCGTTTCCCAAGGCTTAATCTACGGCAGCCAGTTTTATCGCGGGGGCGTAACTGGACAAAGCAACGGCGATAAATCCAGCAGGCTGTGCCCACTGCAATATGTTGCACATTAGCTGCCTAATTAATGGCGCTGGCCGTGCGAAACGGGCAAAACCTGTGCCGCCTCGGTAAAAGGAAATCTATATTAGTTTAGGAACTAACTAAATTATTATAATATACAGTAAACGACACAAAGTTGAAAACTACCAAAATTCATTAGCATTTTTGGAATTTCGTTGCCTTTACTTATTGTTACAAAATATGTCTGTTGGAATCTATCTACAATTGTTTAAAAAAAAATGGCAAAAACTTTGCTGCCTTAGCTGTGGATTTTCGTGTAAAATTCTTGAAATTTTAACACAGGAAAAAATATTTCTTTTTGAAAACTTACCACCCTGTAATTCAAAAGTTTGAAAGTTTAGGAAGAAGGCTCTAAAAATGTTTTTCTCAAAAATTAACCCCGAAATCATTTTTTATAAATATTTAAAGTTACTTTTCCAGAACCCTTTATATATCTTTTGTTATAAACTATATATTTTTTGTTTCAGGTGAGTAACGGGGCAATACAGAACTTAACTTTTACAGAAACCGAAGAAAACTTATCACGAATGGACCAAAGAAGGCATTGATGTATGTAAATCAAATAAAATACGAATTAAAGAAATTTGGCACTATCCCAAGCAGCAAGCTGACGTCATTATGACCTCATTATGACGTCATTAATTAGTCATTTGTGGTCATAAGACGTCATCAGACCAAAATTATGACATTGTTTTAACGTCATTTTACTGACGTGTTTTTGACGTCGTTGAAGCGACGTCTTTTCGACGTCATTTTTCGTCATACTAACTCATAAAAATCTAATGACGTCATGTTTAGAAAACCCGCCAGAAAAGTTTTGTAACATTATATAATTCGTCTTAAAATCAATTGAAATATCATATTACAAAAAATAAGACTAATAATTTTACAAAATTGAAATAGGAAAAAATTCTACTGATAGATGGCGTAATGGACTATAAACTACTACGTTTATTCAACATCTCCGATTCTTATAGAAATTTTTGGAGCTTGTTGGTATCGCCTACACCGTACCGATGAGAACAAAATAGTTAGAGATCGGTCTTCGGCTAGTGTAAAAATCTGCATCTCCAGGTTAGACAGTGTCCCGAGAGATGTGACGTTGCAGTACAAGAAAATTGCAAGCAGTAAGGAGTTTTTTTTCATTGAATTTTCAAATAAAATGTCGTATCATTTTAGCTTTAAAAAAATGTTTATGCGTCAATTACGCCATTAACGGGACGTCTTTTGGCTGTGACATAGGGAGCTCATTTTAACGTCATTTTGTGATATCATAATTATGACGTCTTTGCTGGCCAAAAAATGACCAAAAGAGACGTCAATAAGACGTCAGCTAGCTGCTTGGGTTTAAAAACAGCGTATTAGGCATAACTGCAACTGCCTTATAAAAGCAAATAATTTAATGTATTATTTCTTATACTTTTAAGTTGCACTAAACATCTTAAATGAAAATATCTTGGGATAATACATACAATGTAAAATTAAGGGTAGTTTGCTTTATAAACTCGAGTTCTAAGGTTATTCAACAAATAGAGATATTATTTATAGTTTTCTATTATTTTGTTTTAAATCGAATGTGTTTCCAAAAATTATGGATGCATACTGATTTTGGACATTGATTTATGTATAAATACAGTGGCGCTGATTAAAGTTATTAAGTTTTTAATTAATTAATTAGTTAACATACTTGAGGAACCAAGGGGTAAATAGGGGTGCTGGACGAAATAAAATACTTAAAGCTTTGATGTTTGTAAAATGCAAACAAATTATAAACTGAGGTCCAACTTTATTCTTTGGTTATGAAGTCCATATCATGCCCCATATGTTTCATTCATATCTCGAAAAATATAAAAGTTTTCAAAAATCTTTCTTTGCCACTGGATTTTACGTAAAAGTATCTACTTATATTAGTTTATATTGTTGCTGTAAGTTTAGATATAAATGCAAGTCGTATAAGAGCGGACCAAAAATGAAAAAAATGCTGATTTTCGACCTGTATATCAGAAAGGAAAGGGACTCGTTGCGGCACCAAGGCCGCAGCGAGCCGGGATTCACAATGATTGAGAAAAGTGGAGCAGATTAATTCGGAAAAATTCAAAAGCACTTTTATGCCCTCAAAAATATAAAAAGCATTTTTCTTAAGCTTAGTCTATTGTTTTATGTATGTATATTTCTAGTCTAAATAAAACGGTTTTCTTTTTATCCAAATTTGAAGTTTAGTGTAGGTAAAACTGTGTTATAGAAGGAACAGTTTAAAAATGTAAATTCGGTGCTCTTTGATAAAAAAAAAGTCACAAAAAGTTTAAAGCAAATAAATCGGCATGCTTGTCTTTGCGGCCGCCTTTGCTTTATTTCTTTTATGATATGCCGGTTAATGCAGGTGGTCATCGCACTATGGGATAGAAATTAATTTTTTGGTCAAAATTCTGAAACTTACCAATCTAACTTAAAATGAGGTGCTTTTTATTGGAAAAATATTGAAAAAAAATGATAAATTATTACAAATGCTTTTTGGAAACCTAAAACTTATATTATATGTTATTATAAATTTACACCCCCTTAACATTATTATTTTTTATTGTACAAAATAAACTAAAATATAGGCTTTTTGATTAATTCGGTAGTATTCTAATCAGTAATCCGATGGTTATTATCTCATATGACATACAGGGTACGACAATAGGTATGCTTTTTTAAATGGAATACCCTGAATATTATATCACCACCAGAAAAATCTTTTAAAATGCTCTTAAAAAATACTGCATTTGATGTGTCTATCTCAATTACTTTCCGAAATATGACCATCCACATCTGAAAAATAATTTTAAATTATTCTTAGAAGCGTAATAGAGATAGATCTTCCCAACTTTCTTTATTTTTTAACGTATAAAATAAATAAAAACCCCTGTTTTCTTGGGTAGATTCGGTAGAATCCATATCTTTCATCAGAATGCTTTTATCTTTTAGGATATACAGTGTAGGACAAAACATATTAAATTTTAAAATGGATAACCTTGTAAATTATAAAAAAATCTTGTATCTGGCCTTCCACTCAGAAGTAGCAAAAAGTAGGAAGGACAAAAACTGATAAAGAAAAAGGTAAAAAAATCTTGACAAAAGTAGCGAGACTTCGCGAGACTGCATCGGAAACACAACAATAGCTCTTGTTATTTAAAATCTTTTATTTTTTTAGTAAATGAGGCTAATAATAAACTAAGTAGATTAAATGTTGTATATTTATGTTTGCTTAAAATACATTTTCAAGTTTTTTGTTCATATCCTTTTATAATTTTGCGTACATGTGGTTTGGAGTATCTACTTTAAAATACACAGCATAAGCCATTAAAATTTCAAAGTTGCTTTTTGGCCAAAATAATGGATGTCTATCCCATAGTGTATCGGCGCGTCGCTGTAAAGGATAGCGGCGCCTTTATATAAAATAGTCCGATTGCAGGCGGCCTTTTTTATATTTTTTGTATTATTTTCAAAGGGTACCGAATTTGCGCTTTTAAAATGTTCTTACTATACCTTATTTGTGAAGGTTTATTTTACGATCAGGTTTAATTTAAAGCGTAGTACAACGGAATCATATAACTGCAATTTTATTAAATACAAAACTTTTTGCTCCGTATCCTCCTACATATCACCAGCGAGACGCACGGCTGCGGCCTCGTTGCAGTTATGTGTGGCCAGACTTTAAAAGGACATTATACCGATATCTGCTAGGTATCCATATTTCAGTTGCTCATAATACCGTCATTTATCCATTCCAAACCTAAAATCACATTGAATGCCCAGGAAAACAACACGGGATATCCGACACTAGACAAACGGGCATTTATGGCGCATAACTCAAGATAGATAAATTGCCATAATGACCTGTAACCTCATATTCGAAAATGGTGGATCCGGATTCCAATATGTCTAAATCGATCAACGTCGGCTATGGAATAGCAATATCTTATCGGTGTCGGCCGGTTTTTGCGGCTTTAGACAAATAGGGTGGCTGGGTAAAAACTCATCTCGTCGGTTTTTATGAATACTTATGTTATCGAAATAATATAGGTAAAATTGGTTATAAATTATGATTTGTCTGAAACCTCGGGTAAGAATTTAAACTAGATTACATTTAAAAAAATATATTTTAATGGTTTTATTGCAATAAAAGCTAAGAAATTAATCGGTAAGTCTTAGTAGTCTTAGCTACCAGATCGCACCAATCTTCTCATTAATCTAGGGTATTGATAAGGCAAATAATACAACTGTTGAGGCGTAGCGTATTCAGAGTAAATAATATTGTTCCGTAACACCTCGTATAAAAACACGTACCTTCGTTTTTATACCTTTACTAGCTATGATTCACGGCTTCGCTCGGGAGTTTATATGAGACCCAAATAACCGTTGTTCTGAATGAAGTTCAAATACTCGACAACAGATGGCGCCACTACACTTAATTTCTAGAGGATTCCAAAAATTTTCAGAACTTTGTGTCTCCGCCAATTTGTCAAGAATGAGTGATAATATTTTACATTTTTGCCACCCACAACCACCCACTTCCACCCACCCCGACCAAACTCCCTTACTCACAATGGAAGACCAAGGGGTATTTGTAACCCTAACGGGAAGTCGATCGGAGTTGCGGATGATAGCGAAAATCGTGGACACACGAACGTACATTAGCATTTTATATAATATATTAGATTAGATTAGATTAACAATCCAACGTAACTATGGTTACAATGACAAAATCCTTACTGGTCAATGCCTCGAATTTTACACTATAAAAGTCGAATCTATACTAACTGATCGGAGGTTTTCCGTCGCCCTTTTATAGTATGGTGGAAGAGTAAAGAATGATCTAGAATCTTCGAGAAATATCGTGAAAATTCCATAGTACAGGATGGCATAAAAGTTCTTAATGGATAATTCGGGCGTTTTGAAGAACTTGAAAAAATTAAGGTAAATTATTTAAATAAATTAACAAACTAAATTAAATGATCCTAACCCTCTAAAATTCTATAACCTAAACACATTTTTGAAAGTCTGTAACAATATAATAGAAATTTCAAGTGCCCAACGATTTTATAATTTGCCTGATCAATACCCCAGATTAATGAGAAGATTGTTGCGATTTGGTAGCTAGGACTTACCGAATTATTTTTTACCGCTTAGTACAATAAAACCGTTTTACATATTTTTTTATATAATTTGTTTTCAAGGTTTTCATTTTGTTGTTAAGTTAATACTTCTCACTCTGGCTCTAAAAGCTAAGTTGGCGTAAATTTTTTTAATATGTCCTATTTTGGTTTAGAATTGTCCCAGAAATCTTAAAATATACAGGGTGTTCTATTTTAGTTAATAAAAAGTATGCGAACGCTCTCTTCTTTCCATACCATTTATCTGTTCGGAATTTTATTTTGATAAACCTAATATTCTAGAAGTTTTAGCTTGAGCAATAGATTCATTAGTTTTTTTTTATATTTGGTCGCGTTAACATGTCGGAAGGAAGCTCTCGCTGAGCTCTCACGTGGAATCGTGCATGGAGGATATAGAAAATGTGTTGGTTCCCTGAGCTTCCTCATAGGGAACATAAGAAACTTACTGTACATTTCAAAGGCATCTTTCTTTTAGAGCTAGGCGCTGCGAGTACACATTCCTTGAACCTGATGTTTTTCTGCTTGGTGTGGTGCACTAGGTATTTTCCAGATGGCGGGAAATGGATGTATACGCAACGGGAAAAGTCAGCGATGACAGAAACCGGTTATGCGCAATACCAGTAGCAGTTCTTGAAAAGATTTTCGTCAATTTACGGCGAGCGTCGATTTAAATTAAACATATGCTTTGAAATTTCTGGAAGCTACAGAGAGCTTGATTATCCAGATTTTCCACCGACAAAGCCCTGGAAGACTTATGATGCAACATCGCACATAAGAGTGAAAAAGGGGAGTTGGCAATATGATGTCTCAATACTTTCAACGCCAATAATCTAAATAAATAAAAAATATAGGTTTGTTAACACCCTGTATAAGAAAGCTAGAATATTTAGTAGGTTGTTTTTATAAACTACCCCGCTTAAACCAACCTGTATAGTTAAGACCATATTTATTTCATTCTGAAAGCGATGCCGCCAAGTACACAAAAAATGATACAGTAAACAAACCTTTTCGAATGCTCATAGCCTCTGACAGAGCCTGATTACATATTTTTAGATAAATAATTAAAAACATTGCGAAAACATGTATCACGTACTTAAAAAACATCCTCTTATTTCGTCTCTGGCGTACTATAAAACCTGTAACGCGTGACGTACTCGTCGAGTAGAAATTTTTTGCTGCAATAAATCATTGTTCACAAAAGGGTTTATTTGCCTTATCATTTTTTGTGTACTTGGCGGCATCGCTTTCAGAATAAAATAAATATGGTCTTAACTATACATTTTTTCTTTTTACATAAATATGATCAGTTAGGAAATTAGGTCATAATAGAGCCGTCCGGAATATTTAGTTGTTTGCCATTAAATCCATTTCGTTAACATCAACATTCTGACACCATGATCTATGGGACAAACAAGATGATCTATGAGGTAGAGAACATTGATGCATGGACATAGATTATCGATATCTTGGTTGACGTTTTGTTTGGTGCAGATAGATGATCTTTGGCTATCGGATGCAATATTTAATATATTACAGTGCTATTAATATACAGGATGTGACGGATTTGTCTATAATTATTTTAACACGTTGGATATTTAAACTTAAAAAATGCATTGGTGGTATTTTATATACTTTAAATAACCATCTTGATACTTTATAGCCATACCGTGTAATTTATTTTTTCTTTAAAAGTAACTTTTATAAAAAAATATTTTAGATAAAGCGGATCTTCTTTTTTCGTACCAGACAACTGAAACAAAACTCTTAAGCTTCTGAGTGAGTCCCACATTGTTGCTCTTGATATATCCAAAGCTTTTGGCCAGGTCTGGCATGACCCTTTCCTCAATAAACTTCCCTCATATGGTCTTACAACTAAACTCTGTTCTTGGCTCTCTAGTTTTCTTTCTGATCGAACTGTATCAGTTATCGTGACACTTTTCAACCTTTCACCAAGTTAATGCTTTAGATAAAGCAGATCTTCTTTTTCGTGTCAGACAGCTGAAACAAAACTCTTAAGCTTCTGAGTGAGTCCCACATCGTTGCTCTTGATATATCCAAAGCTTTTGGCCAGGTCTGGCATGACCCTTTCCTCAATAAACTTCCCTCATATGGTCTTACAACTAAACTCTGTTCTTGGCTCTCTAGTTTTCTTTCTAATTGAACTGTATCAGTTATCGTGACACTTTTCAACCTTTCACCAAGTTAATGCTTTAGATAAAGCAGATCTTCTTTTTCGTGTCAGACAACTGAAACAAAACTCTTAAGCTTCTGAGTGAGTCCCACATCGTTGCTCTTGATATATCCAAAGCTTTTGGCCAGGTCTGGCATGACCCTTTCCTCAATAAACTTCCCTCATATGGTCTTACAATTAAACTCTGTTCTTGGCTCTCTAGTTTTCTTTCTGATCGAACTGTATCAGTTATCGTGACACTTTTCAACCTTTCACCAAGTTAATGCTTTAGATAAAGCAGATCTTCTTTTTCGTGTCAGACAACTGAAACAAAACTCTTAAGCTTCTGAGTGAGTCCCACATCGTTGCTCTTGATATATCCAAAGCTTTTGGCCAGGTCTGGCATGACCCTTTCCTCAATAAACTTCCCTCATATGGTCTTACAACTAAACTCTGTTCTTGGCTCTCTAGTTTTCTTTCTGATCGAACTGTATCAGTTATCGTGACACTTTTCAACCTTTCACCAAGTTAATGCTTTAGATAAAGCAGATCTTCTTTTTCGTGTCAGACAACTGAAACAAAACTCTTAAGCTTCTGAGTGAGTCCGACGTCGTTGCTCTTGGTATATCCAAAGCTTTTGGCCAGGTCTATTATGACCCTTTCCTCAATAAACTTCCCTCATATGGTCTTACAACTAAACTCTGTTCTTGGCTCTCTAGTTTTCTTTCTGATCGAACTGTATCACTTATCTTGACACTTTTCAACCTTTCACCAAGTTAATCCTAGAGTGCCTTTTGGCCTAATGCTGGCACCAACTTTGTTTCCTCTTAATACCAACGACTACTTTCTTCCACTTCTTCCATTGATACTTTTTGCTGATAATAGTACCCTTCACTTTAATTTTTAAGTTTTCAAACCAATCAGGACAATACAGATATCTCTTTAATTCATCTTAATTTAATATTAGATTGAACCAAAAATTGTCCAATTTAATGCATCCAAAACTTAATCATATACCCTGTGCGAAAAAAAAATTCAACCCCTACTTGCGAGCGCCCAAGTTCTGCAAAGCAGCAAGCATCTTATGTATATGGAGTCGAATAAATCTTTTAAAAAGGTTTTTATTTTTTTTATAAGGCCGTTGATCTTTTTAAAAGCTTATAATAAAATGCAGTTATTTATTTTGGCTTTGAATCTCATCCTTGTTATTTTGTAGTAGGAAATACACTGCATTTATTTTTAGTTGAGGATCCATTTCTAAATTATCACATTTAACATCACATAACTCTTAACATACGAACTAATTAACTATACTTGTTAAAATTACACGTATAATTATAATCAACAATAAATATTGCTACTAAAAATCCACCGGACACTACTGTTTGACCTTCGACTTTTGCCTGGGGACACATAAATTTGTGCCCATTCCTGTACTTATTTCACGTAAAGTAGACATACGTCACGTGAGCAAAATACATAAGACAAAGCGGGCAGAATTCTCGCGGTCCATGGCTTAGAAAAGAACTTTTAATATTTATGCAGCGTTGCATCGTTGGCAGCAAGGAGTAATTTTTAAAATAAGATTTGAACAGAGTGTTTCAAAGTGTTTCAATGTGGTTATAGTAAATATCTAAAATTAAATTATATTTAACAAAATCGTTGTTTTTTGTTTATTTGAAGGGTGGACACGTTTCCTTGTGCCCATTAGTACCGTGCGCAACTGAATAATCATAAAATATGGGTATTAGGTTTAGAAATCCCTACTGTGCTACCAAGAACCAATAGAAATACATAAAAAAACATAAATTCTTTGTAATGTTCAAAGAAACGATACATTAAAAAGATCGAGAAAATCCTTTTTCATAACGTTCGATACGATCTTATGTATATGGATCCGAATAAATCTTTTAAAACGTTTTCATTTATTTTCTAAGGCCGTTGATCTTTATAAAAGTTTATAATAAAATGCAGTTATTTATTTTGGCTTTGAATCTCATCCTTGTTATTCGGGAAGAAGATAAAAAGTTTATTGTGTGTTTAGGCACGCAGCGGACGTCTTCCCGTATTTGTTTGTGGATTTATTTTTAAGTTGGTTTTACGGTATTTAAGCTTATTTTTAAAACGTAGATTTGTTTTAATGTTGTTTGTTGTATTTAAAGACACATACGAATACAGAAAAAACAAATCTTTCTATGGCATGCAGTGTCGGACTGGGGACCGTTTGGTTCACCGGGCAAAAAACACCATATCAGATTTTATTGATTTTGCCATGCATTAAAATGGCTTTTTTTTAAACGAAAACCGTTCGTCGTTAGGAAAAAATATCAAAAGACTATAATAAATCCAGAGTCCCAGATCGTTGCTCTTGATATATCCAATACTTGGCTTAAGGCAGCGTATTTTTAAAAAATATTTAAAATTAATATTTTTCTTTTTAATCTTGCTTCCTCTTGCCCATTATTTACGTTATAACGCGCAATGTAAAAATTGACATTTTTATTATTTTTATCCAACACTTACATATAATATCTACATAATTGATCAGATTTTGAGGATATAAAGTGTATTATAAGTCACTAGTGAGCTAAAGTACCCTTTAGCTCACTAGTGAATTATAGACTTTAGCTCACTAGTGACTTATACTAATTCTTTATTACTTCCAACATTTCACAATTAAAAAAATAACATAAAACAACTAATATATCATACAACAATTTATTCGTGTTTATATTAACAGTAATTGTTATGTTAGATTTATCTTGGACAACGTTACATTGTGCGGAGTGTTCTTCAGGAAGTCTTTCAGCACTAGTACTTGCCTTGGTGCGCTCTTCACCCTGTATTCGTCTTGCAATCTCAAACTTGTTAGAGATGCAATCTTCTAAATATCCTTCTGCCACGGTAGAAGACTTCCACCCGCCATCCATGGCGTTTAAGGTTGGTGATATCGGCCCCAGCGTTGACTAGAAGTGTCGCTGAAGAACGCCGCATGCTATGACCACTATATAAGATTTCATCAGGTAGTTGCAAATAATGAGCAACTACTCTCGGAATTTTCGAAATTTTATTTATTCCCACGCATTGCCTAGTGCATTTGCCTTTTTGAAAGTTGACAAAAAATCTTTTGTGAGGCGTGTTCTCTGGCCTTAGGGACACATATTTTCTAAATAATTCAAGCACATTTACCAAAAATCCCTCTTTTAAAATTGTAAAGCTTCTCGATTTATTCGTCTTGGTATCAGGTATAGAAACATATATGTAGTTGCCTTTATCTACTATATCTTCAATACTTAAGCGAGTTAGTGCGTCACAACGGCATGCACCAGCGATTCCCAATATCAATGCAACCTATAAAAATCCGAACAGATAAATATTTAATACCAGAAACTAAAGTAAATTCATACCTTTGACATTAAGTGCTCGTCGTCAGGTGCCTCAGCCAAAAATTTTTCGATGTATTGCCTCTCCAGAATTTTTGCCTTTTTCGGTTTGAAATTTCTTGAATTGCTCTTCAAATAAGCGACAACTTTTCCATACCTCCCTATATCCACGTTCTTATATACTTTTAAGGTCGTTTTTATCATTGAATACTTGGTCCACATTGATGAGGGAGCAACTTTTTCGATAAAAACAGAAAGTAAGCCATAATAACATCTTCATTTATAGTACCAACTCCTCGCCTTTTCCTCCATGCTTCAAAATCTTCAAATTCTTTATTGTACGTTAGTTTTGACTTCTCTGGAATTAAACTCCATGTCGCTACCGCAGCTTCTTCCAAAATTTCCGCAGGAACTTCACAATTTTCCATTTCGCAAAGCATTTTTATGTTTGTCTACAAAGTTGTTTACTAAACAAACCCGTAGTTACCAACAAAATGCATTACAACCAAACAAGCTTGCTTTCCAAAAACTACAAAATTTTGTTGCTGGTGTTGACAATGACAAGTAACAAATAATGGATGACGTTTTCAAATTATTTTCGATATTAAAAACGATTTATACGAAAGTGTTGGATAAAATTTTGTATTAGACACGTGAGTTATTACATATAAGTCACTTAAGAAAATTACCTCTCTCGTGAGTTAAACTTTTCTTGCGTGACTTATATGTAATATAACTCACTTATCTAATAAATAACTATTAACTCTCATGTTTTAACTTCAAATTTTGACATAAAATTTTATTCTCTACAACGTTTACTTATACAATTTTGTTTTATTTAAAAAATAAAAGTAATGATATTATGAGTTATAACTTGCCCTGTATAATAGCAATTGAAGTAAAATTTTGTATTTATTAGTTTTGGACCATGCGACCACTTTTCCCAAAAATTCGTTTTAAAATTCAGAAACTTTTGGTCCATTTGTCCTCTTGTAACAAGTAACACCTATCCTGTGACTGTATGTATGTATGTAATATTGTAAAAATAGAAATATAATTTTAAAAAACGTACTAGATTTTGATCAGTACGTACTAGACCACTACATTCTATTAAAAAGTACTAGATTCTATTGAAAAGTACTAGATTCTATTGAAAAGTACTAGATCTAGTACAAATGTACTAGGTGTGGTAACACTGATTATGCACTGTATGCTGCTAATCAAATGTCAAGGACTCTTTGTTTGGCCCTCCGGACAGTGCGGACGTACGTAGAGGATTACAAAGTTCTTCCCGGAGTGGCGGCTAGAGGTGTCGTACGAACGTTTTTTACCTTCAGGGATCAAGGAAAGATTCACGCTAAATTGACGGCATCTTTCTTCTGGATCTAAGCGCTGTGAGGGAAGATTCCTATAAGCTGATGGAATTCTGTTTGGTGGTGAACACGAGGTATTTCTCAAATGGCGGGAAATAGATGGACGTGCCATGGGAACTGTCAGTAGTGAAAGTTAAGGTTATACGTAACACCAGTAGCAGATCTTGGTTTGACAGCCGACAATTTATGCATTGCATCGATTGTTGAATTATTTGTTTTCTTTTGGAATTTCTGGGGGCTACGAGCTCGATTATCCAGATTTTCTCTCGACGAAGCCCTGAAAAGCATAGTCCGGAAGGGGGAAAGTGGTAAATTGGGCCTGAAGGGACCAAAACCAAGAAAAAAATAGAGAGATAGAGAGATAATCAAATGTCAGTCTAATATACATACGAGTATATTTTCTTGCAGAACTTAATGTGTCAAAATTCTATAAAAACAAAACGTAATTTCACATTAGTGGAATTTACAAAACTTTTATAGAAAGAAGCTTCAAAGTTTTCTTCCATACTGTTTATATTTTAATAAAATAATGGGAACCTTTCTTTAGCTTTTCTTTTCTCGGAGATTAAAGTTTTCCATTAGGTATTCCTGTTGTCATCTATTAGGCACGTATTTACTGTTCAATCTCTATAATTATGTTCTTTTTATACCAAAGATAAAAGCCTCGCATTATCCTTTGAAGTTTAAAATGCAACAGAACGAAGGCATGTTACCGATGATTAAAGGAGATTTTTTGTTGACCATTGTTAGAAAGAAACTTTAACAGTCCGGTCTTTATTTGCAGTAAAATATGTATATTTTTCTGAAATATTTCTTTTCTGACTTTGTTAAAGCATACATTTATTACTTCAATGTTTTATCTAGACACGCGGTACACGAACCATTATGTGCCACATTTGACTTCTTCACAACTTAAAACCTTTTTAAAGATAACACATGAAACTACCTGTGTTTATTTATATCCATAAGAATAACTGGAGGCTCAAATTTCAAGAAGCTAGCTCAAACGGTTATAAAGATATGAAGGTCCAAATGTCGTCAATTTTCCACTGACTGATGAGTGACTGACATATAGATCAAAAACCCAACCCACTTCCAGACAGAAAGATGAAATTGTATATTTATTTAGATCTTCATTCTTTTTGCGGCGAAAAAAATAAAAAATAAAAAAAGTTAAAACCTAGGAGGGGCGGGGGGCTAGGGGAGTCACCATACAACAAAAAAATGTTTTTTAATTGTAGAGTTTAAACTGCTACAAGTAGGTATTTAAAACCATTTCAAGTCCTCTAGTTGTATTGTTCTCAGTTATTTAATCTAATTTAATTTTCAAATATTTATTCTAAAAAATTATTACATTTCAAAAATTATAGTCAGTGAAATTTTTTCACTTAACAGTTTTTTATGCAAGACTTTTGGATGCCTTTAATTATAAGAAAAAAGTAGATATTTGTGCGAAGAAATTCCACATTATCACAATTAAAAATTAGCCTATAATGTGCTATTCTAGTATAGGGGCCCGAATATCGAGCATTTTATGCCAATGAATAAAAAAGCAATTAATATTTTCTCATCATTTTTTTTATTATTTCTTTATTCATATACAGGGTAATTCAAAAATCAATTACGAAACTTAAGGGGTTGATTCTACTTGACAAAATAAGGGTAGAGCTTTATATAAATTTCTTTCAAAATGTCATTCGTTTTCGAGTTACAAGCCGTCAAAGCTCAATTTTTATTTTGGTTTTTTCGCCATATTGCATTTATTTTTTAACCAATCCATTTGGCACACAAATCGAGCTTTGCAGATTCTAAAATTTTAAGGCAAAAGTACTTTTTTAAATACCGCCAGAGGGCACTTTACCTAAAACTTAAAATTTATTTACATCTTTCTTTTTTATTCTGACAGATTTCGTAAAGCTGGGGGCGCCATTTTATAGACAATTAAAAACTTAAAAAATAAGGTACTCTTTATTAAAGTCGATAAACCTCACCGTTTAGGCACCCATAGACATCAAAGTTTTCATCAATTTCAATCAAATTACCTACATACATACAGGGTGTCCAATAACTCAACCGACAAACTTTACGAGGCGATTTTACAACAGAAAATAAGAAAAAACTTTATATAAACATATGTCCTAAACGTCTTAGTTTTTGAACTATGGGGTGTAAAAAATTAAGAAAAAAATGTTTTTTTAATATTTAATTAGGTGTCCAAACAAGAAGTTCCCAAACAAGAAAACACCCTTTTAATATTTAAAAATAAATACTAAAATAAGCTTCTTTAATCATTACAATGCAGTGCTTTTAAAAGTTCAGAGAACGCTTCCATCCAAAGTAAAAATGAAAATAAGAAAACCCAAAGAGTAAATAGGGTCCTTATATAAAACATCCCCTCTATACAAAAATAGGTTGGAATACATGTCGCGACTGTTTTTGAGAAAATGAGAAAGTATAAAAGAAATTGCTCTCAAGCTACTTATTGAAGTTTTCGTAAGTGGCGCGGGAAAAGATGCCTTGAAAACCGGAGTTTCGAACAAAAGATACTGACATACTGTCATACATCTTTATCATGTATCTTTTATTCTGAAGAGAAGCCTATTTCATTCATTTTTTTTCTAATTTAGGAATGCTTGTTTGTATGTTTTATAACTCATATCTAGTAATAAATTAAAAATAAAAAAACTAGTTTTAAGAAGAGCTTTTATTTAAATGCACTAAAATAAAAATAAAATAAACTTTTTCTTTGAAATTTTTACTATAAAAATATAATGTCATTACACAATTTATATGATATAAGAGCTTGTCGCGAGATTTAGGTAGTCCTGTTTACTTGGGCACTCCGCACATGGGTCTGTAAAACAGCAACAAGACAGAGATTCGACGGGCTGTCGACAGTATGTACGCATATATTCGTGTTTAAAGTGGTGACAACCGTACAGAGACGAGCATACGTCTAATGATCAATTTTACCTATATTCTCAACCAATGAAATCATATCTCGATCGGAGTGCGTCGATGTTCCCCGAACCCGACCACGACGGAGCAAAACTACCCTTTTGGATTATTCCACCGGGTCAAAGAGTGCCATAATAGAGCCCTCTAAGACAAATATTCAATTCCAACTATTCCCCCAGTTTCTCACAAAATGCCCAATATTATTTTTAAGGTAAAACACATTAAGCGTATCCTTTCTTCTCTTAACACCAAGAAATCGTTTTAAAAAAATGTGCTCCTGAACTTGCACCTATTTTAACCAGGCTCTTTCGAATTTCTTATGACACGGGTATTTTTCCAGACTATAGACCCATTTCACTTCTCTCAATGCTTTGTAAAGTAAGGGAGAAATCCATTAACTCGCAAACTCTTAGGTATTTAGAAAAAACATAAAATTTTACATGACAGGCAATACGGATTTCGTCACAAGAGATCTACAGCAGATCTTCTTTCCTTCGTTTCACACAACTGGAACAATTATCTTGAGTTTCTAGGTGAGTCCCAGATCGTTGCTCTTGATATATCAAAAGCATTCGATCAAGTCTGGCATGACGCACTTCTTAATAAACTTCCCTCCTACGGTCTTTCAGCTAAACTCTGCTCTTGGCTCTCCAGTTATCTTTCTAATCGACGTATATCAGTCA
This sequence comes from Listronotus bonariensis, assembly GCA_014170235.1. Taxonomy (NCBI): domain Eukaryota; kingdom Metazoa; phylum Arthropoda; class Insecta; order Coleoptera; family Curculionidae; genus Listronotus; species Listronotus bonariensis. The sequence goes on from JACEGR010001445.1 coordinate 95,275, forward strand.
TTGTTGATGGCCACTTGTCAAGCTTTCACAAAATTAATGCTTAAGTGCCACAGGGTTCAGTACTAGCACCAACTTTGTTTCTTCTTCACATCAACGATCTTCTTTCTTCCACAACCAATCCCATTCATAGTTATGCTGAAGGTAGTACCCTTCACTCCACTTTTCGTGTTCCCAAACCAATCTCTCAACCCGACTTGGAAAGCAAACGCAGGGCGATGCAGATATATCTTTCACAGGATCTCAATCTGATATTGGATTGGGGCGCCAAAAATCTCGTTCAATTTAATGCATCCTTGTGGGCGTCACATTTGAGAATAACCTTAACTGGCATAAACACATTGTATCTATAGCCACCGCGGCTTCAAAAAGCCTGGATTTCTTTTCTGAGCCAAAAGTATTTTTCTCCTTCCAATTTATACACTTTGTATGTGTCCCAAATTCGACCCTCTCTGGAATATTGTTCTCATGTCTGGGGAATGGCATCCCCTGCAACCCTCAGCATTCTTGATGTCATTCAAAGAAGGGCTGTTCGTCTTATTAATGATCCTTTACTTACTCAAAGACTTCCTTCTTTTGCCCATACGGTTCAATTGGTCAGGCCCCGAACTTTCCATTTCGTTCGTTCTTTTATCCCTAGAGTTTCTAGACTGTGGAACCTACTGGCAGCGGAGGTCTTTCCTTCCCCCCAAATCTTCAAGTTTTTAAGTCCCGTGTTAACAAACTTCCTCTGACCCTGCTTAAGACACCCACGGTACGTTAGTATTTAGGCTTTCAGCCTTCGTGGATTGTCCAAAGATAAAAAAAATATGGAAAAGCCTGAATTGTATCAAATCGAACATTACTTTACAGCCAAAAATAAAATATTTTACCTGACAGGTTGACTTCTCTTGCTATTTCATTTCAAACTCTTTTTGTGTAATCTTTTTGCAAATATTCTTTTAAAATATAATTATAAAGTCTTCTTCTTAAAACTTCTTCCACAACTCTAATATTAGTTAAATAAATCCATTTTCGGTTCAAAAATTTCTAAATTTAATACTTATTTTTCCGTGTATTAATCAGACACAATCACAACATGAATCACACACTATAAACCAAATACAAAACGGATCTGTATTGCATTTATTTACTTAAGGACGCGGATTGCTGAGATATACATACTTGCTGTCGAAGGCTGTGAAAATTGCGGTCTTGTCGCTGTAAAGTTAAAAGCAATTAGATCAAGTTATTTAATTTATTTGTTTATCTACACAGGTAAATCTCGCGACAAGGTTTTATATTATATAAATTATGTAATGAGGTTATATTTTTAAAGTAAAAGTTTCAAGGAAAAAAAAACATTTTTTTTTTAGTGCATTAAAATAAAAGCTTGCCTTAAAAATAATTTTATTTTTAATTTATTTTTTACTTTTTAGTTATCGCAGAACAGATTTCTTCTTGTTAGTTTTTTTGTGTTCCTTTAAGCAAGTTCTTTTATTTTATATCCATATTGTAAGAGTGGATCAAAAGTAAATAGTCCGCCATCTTGGTTATGTCGCCATCTTGGGACAGTCTAAGATATGGCCTTTGCTAAACAATGACTAAGAGTACATCGTAAAAATCGAATCCGATTGAACCTAATACTGTGCTCCTCCGTCCTAGAATTTATCGGATGCAGATAATCCGGTTCTAAATTCTTTTAAATTTGACAAAGAAAAGTATATACAATGACAAAGAGACTTACTTTTTTGATATTTTTTTAAATAAATTTAATTTAGTTTCAGAAAATAAGCAAATATTAGAGCTTATTTTATTTCCCACTATTTTGTTTCTGCACCTATCAGCTGTTTAACCTAACTTTCATTTTCAAACCTTTTCCAAAACCAAGGTTAGTTTATATTTATAAGGTTGAGACACATCCTCAACTTTTAGGCGGTTCGAGATCGGGGAGGCAAGGAAGGACACTCCACGGAGAAAAGTTGGCAAGACTGGGTAAAATCAAAGCTGATGATCAATCCAGTGGCGTCTAGAATTTGCGCATTTCATTTTGCATTGTCTCGAAAGTGATATTTGTTGAACGATGTAATTCCAAATGTTTTTATTTAAAGTAAATGAATTTACAACTTAATAATAATTAAAAACTGTTGTGTAAACGGTTGTTCTACTAATACAATAAACTGTATTTCTCCGGCACTAAACAATATGGCCGAAAAATGGGATATGTGACGTCATAACACGTCATAGCAATATGGCCGAATGTCGCGACCCTATATAGACTGACTTTGTTCCAAAACTGTGAATATCGTATAAATTTAACCTCTTATCCGACTGAACTTAATTCATATCGCTTAAAACACAGGATTAACCGTGTATATCCAATAGGTTGCATCGGATTCAGTATAACGATATACCCTTAGTCAATTAGATATTTTATTCTAGATAATAAAAAATCACCTTCCTCGTATTTAGTACAAAATTTATCACCTCACCCTCCTATTTCCACCCGATAAATAATTTTCACCGATCTACCTCTATTTTAGCACCCCTACTTTCCAAGGCAGGCTCGATTTATCGACGTTCAGAACAGATATGGCCGATTAAATTTGGAAAAGTAGCCGATAATCGTCGGAAAATCCCCGGTAAATTTAGTGGACTCTAATTCAAATAAGTAAAACGTTAGTGAATTTAGATCGAAAAGGTATAAGGGTGATTTTGGTCGTCTTTATTACCTTTATAAAGTTGGATCGACGGTTTTATAGTCTTGTGTCGTAAGTGAGAACGGAAGTTTTATGTAGAGACAGCTTCTAAGCGACTGTGGACAAAAACCTTATTTTCGTTTTTAGGATGGGCTCTTTTTTAACAGATTTAAAAAAAAATAAGAAGTTTTATGTTCGACACCTATGTTTTTTTATGTATGTACAGGGTGTCCCATTTTAATTGCAACAGCTGGGTATCTCAGTTATTATTAAAGATTATAACTTGGGGTTTTTGCAAACCTGAGCTACTTTTTGTGAAACAAAAGATGCCATTAACAAAGCTCTTATAGCCAAAGTCGGTCTATATAGGGTCACGACATTCGGCCATATTGCTTAGACGTGTTATGACGTCACATCTCCCATTTTTCGGCCATGATGTTCAGTGCCGGAGATATACAGTTTATTGTATTAGCAGAATAACCGTTTACACAACAGTTTTTAATTGTTATTAAGTTGTAAATTCTTTTACTTTAAATAAAAAACATTTGGAATTACATCTTTCAACTATTATCACTTCCAAAATAATGCAAAATGAAATGCGCAAATTCTAGATGCCACTGGATTGATCTCAGCTTTGATTTTTACCCAGTCTTGCCAACTTTTCTCCGAGAAGTTCCCTTTCTTGCGTCCCCGACCTCGAACCGCCTAAAAGTTGAGGATGTGTCGCAACCTTATAAATATAAACTAACCTTGCTCATAGCCAACTTAGTTTCTAAGCTATAGGGCGATTTTGAAAATTTTACCATTAGGCTGACTAGGCTACAGCCTAGGGCGCCATGAAAAATAGGCGCCAGGGGGAGTAATAGGCGCTAGACAGGGAGTTTTTAAAAAGTTTAGGTCGGGTGGGGATTTTTGGTGACTTATTTCTCTGTAAATAAGGTGCTTTGGAACGAAATAGGCGCAAAAAGGAGAGAAATCACCTTTTTTTTGTTATGAAATTTTATTTCGGGTGGTGAAGTAAGGCGCCTGGCACTTAAAATAGGCGCTACGGTAGAAAGGACCTTTTTTTTTGCTCTTCAAAAGTTTTTTTGTTGAAAAATAGGAATTGGAAATTGGAAAATGGAATTTTAGCCTGGGGCGCCTCAAATAGTTAATACGGCCCTGATACCCCTTCTTCTTAGTTGGCTGATAACGTATCAAAAAAGTAAAAATTAATTCTTGTATAACTTTTTACGTATAATGAAGTGGCGTACTCAAAATTTTTCGAAATAATCTTGTTTTGAAAGTATTGATCAATGATGGGTTATTTTAAATAAAACACCGCGTATATTGTTAACAATAAATTTGCATTTTTGCGAGCTTTTCAAAAATACATACCACTGGGTTTATTTGTATAAACAACGACAAAATTCCCAATATTTATAATTCACATCCAAAATTTTGCAGTAGGTCATGGAAACAAATTAGTTAACAGTTTTTTTATTTACTTGATTATTTTAGTGGTGCTTACGTTCAGAGTAAGAGGGGTTTAGACATAAGCAAGACCGGGGATAGCTTTTGTCAGGGACGTGAGGGTGTGAGAATTATGATTTCGGTTGGCAGTTCTGTTCAAAGTTGGTAGCATTATCAGCTGATGACAGTGTCGTGCCTTGTCGAAGCTTTGTTTAGTAAAAGCTGTGGAAATTTGCCATTTTCATTTTGGTTGTATATTTTGCAAGGATTTCCAGTTATTAATGTTTTTGGTTAGTTTAGGGACGTCACATATTATTGGTTCGGACTCGTTTTATTTTAGAGATTTTGATAGTGTTTAGTCGAATAGTTTTCAGTCATTCGTGTTTTTATATACATATGATACAGATGAGTGTCCGCTAATTAATGGTACACAGAAAAGCCACAGATTTCTTATGCGAAAATACCCATTTAGGATTTAAACAAACATACCTATATCCAAAAGTTAATGATGAGGAAGATACGGGGTGTTGAGATATAAATATTTTTTATTCATGCATTTCAATAATTTCTGATATGTTTTAAACATTTTAATAAAACTCGGTATTATAAATAATAAATACACCAGCAACACACATCACACAAAATTTGACATTTAATGTCAAACAATTTCAGAATATCCTAAAACTAAAGAGTAGGGAGAGATGGCGGTTTGACGGGCCTCCGTCCTCCGGAGGAGCTTATTATCTCAAGATCTCTGACGTCATTCGAAATTTAGGAATCTTGCGCAACGCGTTATTTAGGGCGTGGCCCCTACTATCTGTCAAACCATAAATGTCATCTGTCAAATGTCAAATGTCACCTGTCACCTGTCATATGTCAAAAATCACGTGACTTAGAAAATGGTCGCCATGCGTAGGATACTTGCGCTATGCTCATAAATTGATTTGCGCAAACGCGAAAATTCCAAGTCATACCGTTCGGGTGATATCGGCTAAAATCGTTATTTAACCTTGATGATGAGTCATCGGGACATGGCTTAAATTTTTTAAATATAGTATTACGTCATACCTATCGAATAGCGAAAACCGCATGACGCCATCTTTAGCCATAAGGACGCTACAGCTGTTTAAAATATGGCGAGAGACACCAACTAGCGAGTAAGACGGTAACCTTGTTGTAAATCAGCCATTGTAGCCTTATTATTAAACTTAGAATAATGAAACTTGAACAAAGAATAGTTGCTAACGGCAAATAATTTCAAGGTCAAACTTGTCACATGATAAGCCTAAAATTCTAAGAATTACGGTCCCCGACACCTCGGGCCCTCCGCTTAAGCCATCGGTTTAAGCGGAAGGTGTAACAAAACGCATGCGGTGAAAAATGGCGCGATATATTAACACTAATTTTTAAATAAATATGTTATTTGAGTGTAAATAGGGCCTTAACAGTTTTAACGTATATCTTGGCTTCTAGTGGTTTGATTTTAGTCATTCTTTTTTTTTTAAACAATTATTTTTAATAAATATATTAACACTAATTTTTAAATAAATATGTTATTTGAGAGTAAAAAGGGCCTTAACAGTTTTTAACGTATATTTTGGTTTCTAGTAGACCGATTTTAGTTGTTCTTTTTGCTAATAATTTAATTTTTATAAATCTACAAATATTAGTACTAAAATTTTTAATAATTATGTTATTTGAGTGTAAATAGAGGCCTTAACAGTTTTTAACGTATATCTTGGCTTCTAGTGGTTTGATTTTAGTCATTCTTTTTTAAACAATTATTTTTAATAAATATAACACTAATTTTTTAAATAAATATGTTATTTGAGAGTAAATAGGGCCTTAACAGTTTTTAACGTATATTTTGGTTTCTAGTAGACCGATTTTAGTTGTTCTTTTTGCTAATAATTTAATTTTTATAAATCTACAAATATTAGTACTAAAATTTTTAATAATTATGTTATTTGAGAGTAAATAGGGCCTTAACAGTTTTTAACGTATATTTCGGTTTCTAGTAGACCGATTTTAGTTGTTCTTTTTGCTAATAATTTAATTTTTATAAATCTACAAATATTAATACTAAAATTTTTAATAATTATGTTATTTGAGTGTAAATAGGACCTTAACATTTTTTAACGTATATCTTGGCTTCTAGTGGTTTGATTTTTAGTCATTCTTTTTTAAACAATTATTTTTAATAAATATATTAACACTAATTTTTTTAAATAAATATGTTATTTGAGAGTAAATAAGGCCTTAACAGTTTTTAACGTATATTAGAAATACAGGGCTGTTTTTGGAAATACAGGGCTGTTTTTAGAAATACAGGGCTGTTTTTGAAAATACAGGGCTGTTTTTAAAAATACAGGGCTGTTTTTGGAAATACAGGGCTGTTTTTGGAAATACAGAACTGTTTTTGGAAATACAGGGCCTGTTTTTAGAAATACAGGACTGATTTTGGAAATACAGGGCTGTTTTTGGAAATACAGGGCTGTTTTGGGAAATACAGGACTGTTTTTTAACGCATGCGTAAGACCGTCAATAGGAGTGTAAACATGGCGGATTATGAAGATATGCGCCGAGCGCCACGTACAGAGGTTGCGCTCCACGCCTTATGACATAACCTTAAACTTATATAGTTCTTACGCATGCGCGAAAAATGACGTCAACATAACCTAGAAATTCGGACACTGTTATGATTGAAACATAACCTAAAATTTATACGGATAAGTCCTCGCCCCACGTCTAACAATTAGGGCTCCGGGCCCTGCGATAACGCCCCCGCCTAAGCCTTGGGGCTCCACACGTATTACAGTATAGTTATTTAAAAGACGGCAAATAACAGTGATTTTATTTAAAAAAGCAGTAATTTTGCTGTCTTTTAAATAATTATACTGTAATAAACTGTTTATTAATGAAATAACAGCGATATAATTTAAAAGACGGCAAATAACAGTGTTCTTATTTAAAAAGCAGTAATTTTGCTGTCTTTTGAATAATTATACTGTAATAAACTGTTTTTTAATGAAATAACAGCGATATAATTTAAAAGACGGCAAATAACAGTGTTCTTATTTAAAAAGCAGTAATTTTGCTGTCTTTTAAATAATTATACTGTAATAAACTGTTTATTAATGAAATAACAGCGATATAATTTAAAAGACGGCAAATAACAGTGTTCTTATTTAAAAAGCAGTAATTTTGCTGTCTTTTAAATAATTATACTGTAATACACTGTTTATTAATGAAATAACAGCGATATAATTTAAAAGACGGCAAATAACAGTGATTTTATTTAAAAAGCAGTAATTTTACCGTCTTTTAAATAATTATACTGTAATACACTGTTTATTAATAAAATAACAGCGATATAATTTAAAAGACGGTATAAAGAGTGATTTTATTTAAAAAGCAGCGTTTTTTAAATAAAATTTATGTTATTAACTGATCAGCTCTTTTCAACGGCTTAAAATCCTTAAAAGGTTCTAAACTTTGTTGGTTTCGTTAGTTGTGCAGTAGCTTTGCCAAGATGAGTATCGTCTCTGAAGACTTTCAAAAATTATATAAGAATTCTAAAGTTCCCGATGAAGTCCTTCACTCCTATATCTCTTTGTTTAATAAAAACATTTCATGGAACTGGGATTATGAGATTAAAACTGAAATATCGAATAAAGAGAATTGCCAGTTTTCTCCTGCTATTTACCTGTACCTTATCAAAAAGGCACATTATGGTATGCCATGGGTGAAGCAGATGTTATCAAAATATTTTTCATCAGAAGCTCGAAGAACAAGGTGTTTTCCACTTCACAAATCAATAGATATAAAACAACCCCTAGCCTGTGAGTTATTTCACGAACTACAATTGGTGTTTGCTATTTATCTAGCAGTGACGATTAAAGATGTAAAACGTAGAAAAAACCTCTTAAGATTGGTGTTCATCCTGAGTTTAAGAAACTAAAGAATTATCTATCTTTTAGAGGTATAGAGTATGAAGATCTTCCACCGTATATGTTGCTTCAAGTTCCTGGTTTCCGTAGAAGAAAAGTGTCCAATCATTAGAAAATACTTTTAGTTTAAGACTAAGTTTGTTACAATGTTGCTTTGTAATCACTATAATCTTAAAATTTTTGGTAAATAGTAATTACACTCGATAAACATGTTACGTATGTACTCTGTATATATTTTTTATTAAATACAATATATATCTTCATGTTTTATTTGTAGCTGTTTTTGTTTTAAGATAACCCTTTATATATTTAATATATAATTTTTTAAATACGTAACCGTTTTCTAAAATACGGCACTGTTTTTCTAAAATACAGCACTGTTTTTCTAAAATACAGCACTGTTTTTCTAAATACAGCACCGTTTTTTAAAATACGGCACCGTTTTTTAAAATACGGCACCGTTTTTTAAAATTTGTGGGGTGCCAGGGCTTAGGCGGGGGCGTTATCGCAGGGCCCGGAGCCCTAATTGTTAGACGTGGGGCGAGGACTTATCCGTATAAATTTTAGGTTATGTTTCAATCATAACAGTGTCCGAATTTCTAGGTTATGTTGACGTCATTTTTTCGCGCATGCGTAAGAACTATATAAGTTTAAGGTTATGTCATAAGGCGTGGAGCGCAACCTCTGTCACGTGGCGCTCGGCGCATATCTTCATAATCCGCCATGTTTACACTCCTATTGACGGTCTTACGCATGCGTTAAAAAACAGTCCTGTATTTCCAAAAACAGCCCTGTATTTCCAAAAACAGCCCTGTATTTCCAAAATCAGTCCTGTATTTCTAAAAACAGGCCCTGTATTTCCAAAAACAGTTCTGTATTTCCAAAAACAGCCCTGTATTTCCAAAAACAGCCCTGTATTTTTAAAAACAGCCCTGTATTTTCAAAAACAGCCCTGTATTTCTAAAAACAGCCCTGTATTTCCAAAAACAGCCCTGTATTTCTAATATACGTTAAAAACTGTTAAGGCCTTATTTACTCTCAAATAACATATTTATTTAAAAAAATTAGTGTTAATATATTTATTAAAAATAATTGTTTAAAAAAAGAATGACTAAAATCAAACCACTAGAAGCCAAGATATACGTTAAAAAATGTTAAGGTCCTATTTACACTCAAATAACATAATTATTAAAAATTTTAGTATTAATATTTGTAGATTTATAAAAATTAAATTATTAGCAAAAAGAACAACTAAAATCGGTCTACTAGAAACCGAAATATACGTTAAAAACTGTTAAGGCCCTATTTACTCTCAAATAACATAATTATTAAAAATTTTAGTACTAATATTTGTAGATTTATAAAAATTAAATTATTAGCAAAAAGAACAACTAAAATCGGTCTACTAGAAACCAAAATATACGTTAAAAACTGTTAAGGCCCTATTTACTCTCAAATAACATATTTATTTAAAAAATTAGTGTTATATTTATTAAAAATAATTGTTTAAAAAAGAATGACTAAAATCAAACCACTAGAAGCCAAGATATACGTTAAAAACTGTTAAGGCCTCATTTACACTCAAATAACATAATTATTAAAAATTTTAGTACTAATATTTGTAGATTTATAAAAATTAAATTATTAGCAAAAAGAACAACTAAAATCGGTCTACTAGAAACCAAAATATACGTTAAAAACTGTTAAGGCCCTTTTTACTCTCAAATAACATATTTATTTAAAAATTAGTGTTAATATATTTATTAAAAATAATTGTTTAAAAAAAAAAGAATGACTAAAATCAAACCACTAGAAGCCAAGATATACGTTAAAACTGTTAAGGCCCTATTTACACTCAAATAACATATTTATTTAAAAATTAGTGTTAATATATCGCGCCATTTTTTCACCGCATGCGTTTTGTTACACCTTCCGCTTAAACCGATGGCTTAAGCGGAGGGCCCGAGGTGTCGGGGACCGTAATTCTTAGAATTTTAGGCTTATCATGTGACAAGTTTGACCTTGAAATTATTTGCCGTTAGCAACTATTCTTTGTTCAAGTTTCATTATTCTAAGTTTAATAATAAGGCTACAATGGCTGATTTACAACAAGGTTACCGTCTTACTCGCTAGTTGGTGTCTCTCGCCATATTTTAAACAGCTGTAGCGTCCTTATGGCTAAAGATGGCGTCATGCGGTTTTCGCTATTCGATAGGTATGACGTAATACTATATTTAAAAAATTTAAGCCATGTCCCGATGACTCATCATCAAGGTTAAATAACGATTTTAGCCGATATCACCCGAACGGTATGACTTGGAATTTTCGCGTTTGCGCAAATCAATTTATGAGCATAGCGCAAGTATCCTACGCATGGCGACCATTTTCTAAGTCACGTGATTTTTGACATATGACAGGTGACAGGTGACATTTGACATTTGACAGATGACATTTATGGTTTGACAGATAGTAGGGGCCACGCCCTAAATAACGCGTTGCGCAAGATTCCTAAATTTCGAATGACGTCAGAGATCTTGAGATAATAAGCTCCTCCGGAGGACGGAGGCCCGTCAAACCGCCATCTCTCCCTACTCTAAAGCTTGAATTTTAACAATTTTAAACCTAAATAATAGTTAACTTTTAAAATTTTTATTTAATTTTATCTTCACAACGGAGGCCAAGTTGCCAACGAAACGTCAATTTTTAGTTTAGTTTCTTATCTTAAATTTTTAAGTTTTTAGGGGTTTTTCTTTATTTTATTTTAGGAAAAGGATCTAATTTGGCGTGTACCCAAATAATTACCATCAATTAAATGAATCCGCCAAACCAATACAGAACATATCTTCAATTAATATCTTTGTTATTGCATTAAAAGACAGGTATTTCATACCAGCAAATTGTTCCCCAAACTAGAGAATTTCGCTAAAAGGGTCTTCCTTAATTAATTAAGAATGAATTTGCAACGCAGAGACAAATTTAATTAAGCAGGCGCCCAATTCAATTTGTCTCATTTCTAATGCTGTTAATTTTTGTTGATAAGTTGTATACAAGGTTAAAGTAACACTAAAATTTTGGTCATTGGTACACGGCGTTTCGGTTAGTCCAAACCTACAAGCGCTTTCAAGTGATATACTTATAATGTAACTTAGTTTGGGCTAAAAGTTAATTTTAAGATTGCCTAATTAAAGATGTTTAATTAGCCTTTGTTTTAAGGCAAAATACCTTCTAACTAGCTCAATGTCAGTCGGGGCACGTGGGTCGTGGATTGAATAACCTAAACATTCCTTTAACTCCTGTATCAGCACCAGAAATTATTAAGTTGATAATTTGTTAGCCCTCCTATTATAGTTTACCACTAAAAAGGTACTTATATATGGGCGCCACCTAAAGTTATAAATAGTGGTGGTAAACTACAGATGGGTAGTTCCTATAGGTAAACTAAAACAAAACAATCAGATTCCAACACAAAATAAAAAAAAAACTACGTATAAAATATGCGTGTCCTTTATTTAAGAGGAATTCTCACTTAATCTTGATTTTAAAAAATGGGTGTTAATCAGTAAAAAAAAACATATAAACTCTAGCGCTTAACGTTTGCAAACATTATTACATCGCTTTAACAAAACATTGCCAATTCAAAATTAAAAATTTAAGTATCTAAGTTAATGTAAGTTTACTAGTTTGATCTTTGTTCAAGATGCGATATGTTGTTTTAGACCAATCAATATTAAACGGTGTACTTTAAAAGGTTTTAAATATGTGTAGTTTCAAACAAACATATCTGAAATCCTCCATAGACTGAGTAGGGGCTCGAATGTGGCTTGTACAGAGCCTCTTTAAAAGGGTCCACTAGATGTTGGAGTAGGATTTTCACACTGGTTACAGGCTGGGGCCTACAACTCCGGATTCAGACAAGTGGTATTCGCTGGTCGTAGGTCATAAAGGGGGTAAGCTTGTGCGGTAGGTTTATGGCATGCCTCACATCAATCAGGCAACTTAAATATGGCTTCCTTTCCAAGTGTTAACGAAAGAAACGAAGGGAATAGGTAGAAAAAATAGAACCGGGCTTATCTAAAACAGTACCAAGTTATTAAAACCAATTCAAAGACAACGTGTTTTTGAGGTTAGGTTTCAACATTCCAAGAAAAAGGTGAATTATGCAAAAATACTAACGCAAAATATAAGTATAGAAAAAGACATACCTTTCAGGCTAAAGATGGTCAAGAATTCATGATTTTCAACAGAGATTATTCGAAATTTATATCAAACCACAAAATTGCCTTCTAATGGTAGCTCCGGTCTATCAAAAAGTCTCATTTGAAGTCTGTAAATGTTGACCAAAATTTGACCTTTGTCGAACCAATTCGGCGAATTTCGGCGTGTCGACTCTGAAATGTCCTCGAAATCTGACGGCTACCAGGCCAAAGATTTAAAAAGACATGTGAAATGTCGCTGCTTCCATCAAAACCATGTACTCGAGAAAGGTTCATATACCACAAAAAAATTAACCGGTCACAAAAATCTCATCTTTAAAGGTTAACACTAACAGCCAGCGAAGCCTCCAGTAAACATATGCTCGAAGAAAAAAATCAGGTTACTATTAGTTTGCGATATTAAGTCACTGCGCACTAGACGGCGCTAGGGTACCAAATAAAATATAATAATATGCCAGGAAAGCCGTTGTAATTAAATTCGCAAACTGCACTGTTACATACTTTTATAAAGGGTATTTTAATAGGTTTTTTGGATTTGATTTTTAAATAATTATTATCTTTGTCACTCCATTACAAGGCCGGTGGTAAAACTTTGAACGATAATATATGACCAAGGTGTGCATTTTTTGACCTATCAGTGACAGCTCCAAATGTCAAAGTCACAGTTGGGCGTCAATGCAACCGCCAGCCAGACAGCCGAGGATCTATCCGAAAGAAAAGGAGAAAAACATTAAAAAATCAGCCAACCTAAAATTCTTGTTTTTCTACGTTGCTACCTCCCGGACTATCAGGTTAGGCAAAAATTAAAACCCTGGATTTTTTCCAATTTTAAAAATATATTTTTCATTTAGTAAAACAATATTGTTTAAAGAAAATGTTCACATGAAATACATTTTATATAAAAATATTTTTAAATATATACAAATAAATTTAAATAAATTTTTAATAAAATTTTAAACATCTCTTTGATTTAAACTTCATTACCTGCACAATAGTTTAATCCGAATGACCAATTCCATTTCTCCATTGCCGCATTGGCAGACATAAATCCGCATACATGCTATTAACAAAAATAGATTTGGATTGGCTTTGTCCACTAAAACAAATTTAAATATTGCAAGTTTAATTTTCGAATCACCTTTATTATTTCAAGCTGTCTACAATAACGGGTAACACAGGATGGTTGGTTGGTTGGTTTAGGGCGAGGCTGGCTATTCGACCATGTTTGCACTGAAGCCAGTAGCCTATTGGCTTATTGTGCAACCCTCTCTTCTTACAGAAGTCCACTGCTCTTAATCAGGTTTAGAAGATTCCTACCAGGATGCGGAAGAGGGTTTCCGCTATGTATGTTCCCAAATAGACTCTGTGCAGTTGTATATTATGTGTGATGCTGTTTCCCCCTTTCTCCGCAAAGCCCAAATGTTATGGGTCCATTGTAAATGCTCATTTTTTGCAAGTGTCTTCTTAGATGACAGTGTCCTGTCAAAAGTCCTACTACTTGTCTTAACTGAGTGCGCTCCAGCTAGAGGGTTTCAGTTTTTGTTACTTGGAAGGATCACCTAGTATCTCCTTCGCATACCTTTGGCTAGGTGATGTATGCCAACGAGCGAGATGTTGTTGTTGAGACCATCTGCTTATGGTTGTTTTTATCACCTTTTTGGACATCGGAGTTTCTGGCTCTGGACCATTCAATCTTCTAAATGACCCAGCTCTTGTTTATTCATCCGGTTTTTCATTGTCTTCTATTCCCTAGTGTCCAGGAACCCACAGAAGTTTTATCCTGTTGTTCCTGGCGGCGAGATTGTTCAGGCACTCCATTGTATTTTTGATGTTACACGATGGGCATTCAAGGCTTTTAGAGCAGCCTGGCTCTCTGAGAGAATGTGGAATTTTTTTTTATCTTTGGACAATCCACGAAGGCTGAAAGCCTAAATACTAACATACCGTGGGTGTCTTAAGCAGGGTAAGAGGAAGTTTGTTAACACGGGACTTAAAAACTTGAAGATTTGGGGGGGAAGAAAAGACCTCCGCTGGTAGTCCACAGTCTAGAAACTTTAGGGATAAAAGAACGAACGAAATGGGAAGTTCGGGGCCTGTCAAATCGAACCGTATAGGGATGCATAGATGCGGCACCACGAGTTTCTCTGTTGGGAGCTGCAAGAGGAGAGACTATACTGGATAATTCGTCGGAGCAGAAGCCGTAAAAGTATCTATAGAAGAGCGATAGATTTTCCACAGTTCGACGATGGGCAAGAGAAGGAAGTCTTTGAGTAAGTAAAGGATCATTAATAAGATGAATAGCCCTTCTTTGAATGGCATCAAGAATGCTGAGGGTTGTAGGGGATGCCATTCCCCAGACATGAGAACAATATTCCAGAGAGGGTTGAATTTGGGACACATACAAAGTGTATAAATTGGAAGGAGAAAAATACTTTTGGCTCGCAAAAGAAATCCAAGCTTTTTTGAAGCCGCGGTGGCTATAGATACAATGTGTTTATGCCAGTTAAGGTTATTCTCAAATGTGACGCCCACGAGGTTAAATGTGTCCCCGCTCTGCAAAACCTGGCCACTCATAAGCAAAGGATGAGTGTTTGATGATTTTTCGCGACAAGGAACATGACTGTGTTTTGGATGCATTAAATTGAACGAGATTTTTGGCGCTCCAATCCAATATCAAATTAAGATCCTGTAAAAGAGATATCTGCATCACCCTGCGTTTGCTTTCCAAGTCGGGTTGAGAGATTGGTTTGGGAACCTGAAAAGTGGAGTGAAGGGTACTATCGTCAGCATGATGTAGTTGTGGAATCCTCTTCTTATATTCTCTTGAACACATGCTAGAATAGCATATATTTCTGCTTGGTATACAGTGGCTTGCCTCCCTAGTGATGGGGAGTCTTTAAGCTATCGGTGTACCAAACCAAGCCTCTCTCAAGTGAGCGATCGGTGTTCCATTCTCATATGTCAGGACTCATAGCTCGACGTGGGGTAGGTTCGGTCCATTTTTCCATATGTCAGGATCATAGCTGACTTTATATGGTTTTTCGGTTTGAATCGTCTCATAAATGTAAAGTGTGATATATCGTTGGATTTAGAATTTAAATACAAGTTTACCTATTAAGTTTAAAACCACATATTTCGCCCATTAAAATAAACGAAGTTGCTGACGGTCGCTCAAAGATGAAACGTCGGATCTTAAATGTAATGACATCTTTTAATAGATATTTGTTTAAAACGAAAAAAAATTTAGGGTTGTAAGAACGCAAAGAATTGTCAATTTGTGTTTATAATACAGCGTAAATATTATTTTAAAAGATTAAGTAAAAACGAACAAAAAAAAAATGGGATAGCAGTCGATTTACATGTTATAAATAAAAATAAATTTTGATTGACTTTACCGACTAAAACATATTTAAATATTGCAAGGTTTATTTTTCGATACATTTTACTATTTTTAGCGGTCGACAATATTTAGAGAACAACATTGTATTTGTTTATTGTCGACATGTTTGTTTAAAATGGCTCTGTTTGTATTTTTATGGCGATTTTGTTTCACAACAAAAGCGTATTTATGGTAAAGCCGTAAAAACTATTGGGATTTTATTAAAAAAAATAATTTTATTTTCTCCAATGTTTATTATATTGCAAACTGCAAAATTCTCTTAATAAAACACTAGAAAAACTTTTTGTAACAGGTGCCGCAATTTTTTTGTTTCCAAGATACAGCGGATTTTTGTGGTACAGGAATATTCAATTAGACAGTTTTTTTTCTTAAGGGGTTATATTAACTTGCAGTTCTAAATAATATATTTTTTTAGCATATTTTAACTGCACATACAGTGTGTCTACGTAAGTTGGCGTCATATGGGAAACTGTTTGACGTGACAACGGCTTATAATTCGATGGACCCGGCTGAACGCACCAAAAACATGACTCATGTGCCGTTACCTCGCGCGTTTCATTTAAGGTTTAAGGTGGCGAAAGCGCGGAACGAGCGACAAAAAGGCACAATCTTCGCATTGTTCGACATCTGTTTCTCACCTACTTGAGTGAGCGTGCAGTGAAAAGTGGTGTCAATTGTTTTAGCAGTTCGGTATATTTTGATGAAACTGGGAACGATAATATATGACTAAGGTCTGATTTTTTGACATATTAGTGACAGCTTTAAATGTCAAGGTCACAGCTGGGCGCCAATGCAACCGTTACCGCCAGCGAAACTACCGAGAAACCACTGGAAAGAGGAGGGAAAACAACATACCAAAAAATCAGACAACCTAAAATTCTTGATTTTCCGACGTTGCTACCTCCCGGACTATTAAGCATTAGCATAAAAAAAAAGCCATGCAAAATAAATTTTAAAAAAATAATAATAAACAACCGCCAGCTTTTATCATATTTTGTATCAAAAAAACTAAAACCGAAACTAAAACCTATTCTGTTAAATTTGTTCTGTTAAACGATTGTAAATAATATTCTTAATGATTAGCTGTCAGTTGCAGGACACTGACTAAAGTGGTCATCAAAATAAATCTATTGTGTGGGTATAAGAGAGATTTACTTCAAAACGTGAAGTAAATAACGAAATGGTTAAGATTTTGTCGTTTAAGTTGGATTTGGGTAAACAATTGTTTCAGATTTTCCGTAATTAACATTCTCTTTGCTGATCAATCAAATTAAGGACATAACGAAGAATTGAATTTCGTCCACCAGCTCTGAACAGCTTCTTTCTTATTGCTTTTTCTCGCCTATTAAACATTTTAAAAACTCACTGCAAAAAACTAAATTTAAAGACATTGCTTCCGTAGTTTCCTAAATTAACCACAGATAACATACAAACTGCCTTTAAAAAATTCAAATAATAATTAAACACAAACCAAAAACACTTAACGGCATTACAAAGGAGATGAAATAAACCAACTATTAAACAAAATTTAGAGACATTGCTTTTGTAGTTTTCTAAATTAATTACAGTTAACATACAGACTGCCATCAAAAAATTCAAATAACAGAAAAAAAAAACAAACCAAAGATTATTAAAGTTAATGACATTGCGAAGAAGAGGAATTAAACCCTGTATAAAACATATATTTTTAAAAAGTCATTAATTAACAATTTTTAAACAAATATTTTTTAAGTTAATTACAGTTAGCCTTTAAACTCTCTTTAAATCATTAAAACAACCGCCACAAAAGATCTACAGCAGATCTTCTTTCTTTCGTATCACACTGTTGGAATAAGTCTCTTGAGTTTCTAGGTGAGTCCCAGATCGTTGCTCTTAATATATCCAAAGCTTTTGACCAGGTCTGACATGCCGCACTTCTTAATAAACTTCCCTCCTATGGTCTTTCAACTAAACTCAGTACTTGGCTCTCTAGTTATCTATCGGATCGACGTATATCAGTTATTGTGGACGGCCATTCTTCAAGCTTTCACCAAGTAAATGCTGGAGTCCCTCAGGGCTTAGTTCTGGCACCAACATTGTTTCTTCTTCACATCAACGACCTTCTCTCGTCCACAACTAATTCCATCTATAGTTTCGCTGACGATAGAACCCTTCACTCCAGTTTTCAGGTTCCTAAACCCATCACTAAATCTGACTTGGAAAATAAACGGAGAGCGATACAAATATCTCTTTCGCAGGATCTTAATTTAATATTGGATTGGGGCGCCAAAAATCTCGTCCATGTTAATGCATCCAAAACACAATCATGTCCCTTGTCGCGAAAAAAGTCATCAAATACTCATCCTCTACTTATGAGCGGCCAAGTTTTACAGAGCAAAGACACCTTCAATCTTGTGGGCGTCACATTTGAAAGTTACCTTAACTGGCATAAACACATTGTATCTATAGCCATGGCAGCTTCAAAAAGCTTGGATTTCTCTTTCGAGCCAAAAAGTATTTTTCCGCTTCTAATTTATAGACTTTATATGTGTCCCAAATCCGACCTCCCTTGGAATATTGTTCCCATATCTGGGGCATGGCGTCCCCCACAACCCTAAGCATTCTTGATTCTATTCAGAGAAGAGCTATTCGTCTCATTAATGATCCTTGACAACAGACACAGAACGAGAAGAATTAGACCCTTTATAAAACAAAATATTGAATACATTGCTTCCGTAGTTTCTTAAGTTAATGTACAAACTGCCTTTAAATAATTAAAGCAACAAAAAAAAATAACCAATCAAAGGTAATAAAAATTAACGGCATTATAAAGAAGAGGAATTAAACCCTGTATAAAACAAAATTTAAAGACTATGCTTCCGTAGTTTCTTAAATTAATTACAGTTAACGTACAAACTGCCTTCAAACAATTCAAATAACAGAAAAAAATAACCAAACCGAAGGTAATAAAAATTAACGGCATTACGAAGGAGAGGAATTGAATTCTGCGCCCGCTCCAAACGGCTTCTTAATTAAATTTGTCTTCTTTGCCGCCGCAAGTTCATTTTTAATTAATCGTAGAAGTCGCTTTCTCGGGTTAATTTTCCTGCTTTGCAGCACAATTTGCTTTTATAAAATACCTGGTAATGAAAGGAATAAACTGTGTTCGTTTGGGCTTATTTTTACTCGAGGTAAATGTTTTAAAAAATTATTTATGGAATTAATGTTTATTTAGCAGTTAACCTAACCAGAACTATAAAAAGAATCATTTTTTCAACAATAAAAATTATAAGAAAGTATACTGGGTGCCCGAAAAGCATTTTTATATTTTATAATAAACAGAAACTTATATGTTTTAAATAAAGTGCTCGCCAAAAAAATCGGGACAAGCAATTTTTAGCACCATATTTAACTTGTAGTAACTTTTGAAATAAAAATATTTTTAGCTGCGGATTTCGGTTTGCTAAAGCCCATTTCGTCTAGATGACATGGCGCAAAATGATTATTGAAAAATATTCAAAAGTAGGGAGAGATAGGGGCATTTTGCATCCTCCGTCCCCCGGGGGAGCTTATTATCTTAAGATCTCTGACGTCATTCGAAATTTAGGAATCTTGCGCAACGCGTTATTTAGGGCGTGGTTCCTACTATCTGTCAAACCATAAGTGTCATCTGTCAAATGTCAAATGTCACCTGTCACCTGTCATATGTCAAAAATAACGTGGCTAGGAAAATGGCCGCCATGCGTAGGATACTTGCGCTATGGTCATAAATTGATTCGAGCAAACGCGAAAATTCCAAGTCATACCGTTCGGGCGCTATCGACTAAAATCGTTATTTAACCTTGATGATGAGTCATTGACGCGCGGTTTAAATTCTTTAAAAATAGTGTAACGTCATACCTATCGAATAGCGAAAACCGCATGACGCCATCTTTAGCCATAAGGGCGCTACAGCTGTTTAAAATATGGCGAGAGACACCAACCAGCGATTAGGACGGTAACCCCCATAGCAAAATTAACCATAGCGGCCTTATTATTAAACTTCAGAATAATGAAACTTGAACAAAGAATAGTTGCTAACGGCAAATAATTTCAAGGTCAAACTTGCCACGTGATAAGCCTAAAATTCTACGACCCCCGGCACCCGCGCCCTCCGCTTAAGCCGTCGGTTTAAGCGGAAGGCGTAACAAAACGCATGCGGTAAAAAATGGCGCGATTCGCCGTCAACATAACCTTAAACTTATTTTAGCGTCTTGCGCATGCGCAAAAAAAATGACGTCAACACAACCTAGAAATAGGGTATATTATTGATTGACATTAGTTGCAGACACGTGGTTTATTAAATATATAGTCAAAATGGTAAAGGTGAAAAATTATTAGGGCCTTAACAGTTTTTAACGTATATTTCTGTTTCCGTAGACCGATTTTAGTTGTTCTTTTGCTAATTTTAATTTTTATAAATCTACAAATATTAATACTAAAATTTTTAATAATAATTATGTTATTTGAGTGTAAATAGGGCCTTAACAGTTTTTAACGTATATTTTGGTTTCTAGTAGACCGATTTTAGTTGTTCTTTTTGCAAATAATTTAATTTTTATAAATCTACAAATATTAATACTAAAATTTTTATAATTATCTTATTTGAGTGTAAATAGGGCCTTAACAGTTTTTAACGTATATCTTGGCTTCTAGTGGTTTGATTTTAGTCATTCTTTTTTTAAACAATTTATTTTTAATAAATATATTAACCTAATTTTTAAATAAATATGTTATTTGAGAGCAAATAGGGCCTTAACAGTTTTGACGTATATCTTGGCTTCTAGTGGTTTGATTTTAGTCATTCTTTTTTAAACAATTATTTTTAATAAATATATTAACACTAATTTTTTAAATAATATGTTGGGCCTTAACAGTTTTTAACGTATATTTCGGTTTCTAGTAGACCGATTTTAGTTGTTCTTTTTGCTAATAATTTAATTTTTATAAATCTACAAATAATAATACTAAAATTTTTAATAATTATGTTATTTGAGTATAAATAGGGCCTTAACAGTTTTTAACGTATATCTTGGCTTCTAGTGGTTTGATTTTAGTCATTCTTTTTTAAACAATTATTTTAAATAATATTAACACTAATTTTTTAAATAAATATGTTATTTAAGGGTAAAAATTATTAGGGCCTTAACAGTTTTTAACGTATATTAGAAATGCAGTGCTGTTTTTGGAAATATAGGTCTGTTTTTAGAAATACAGGGCTGTTTTTGAAAATACAGGGCTGTTTTAGAAATACAGGGCTGTTTTTGGAAATACAGGGTTGTTTTTGGAAATACAGGGCTGTTTTTGGAAATACAGGGCTGTTTTTGAAAATACAGGGCTGTTTTTAGAAATACAGGGCTATTTTTGGAAATACAGGGCTGTTTTTGAAAATACAGGGCTGTTTTTGAAAATACAGGGCTGTTTTTGGAAATACAGGGCTGTTTTTGGAAATACAGGGCTGTTTTTGGAAAACAGGGCTGTTTTTGGAAATACAGGGCTGTTTTTGGAAATACAGGACTGTTTTTGGAAATACAGGGCTGTTTTTAACGCATGCGTAAGACCGTCAATAGGAGTGTAAACATGGTGGATTATGAAGATATACGCCGAGCGCCACGTGCAGAGGTTGCGCTCAACGCCTTATGACATAACCTTAAACTTATATAGTTCATTCGCATGCGCGAAAAAATGACGTCAACATAACCTAGAAATTCGGACACTGTTATGATTGAAACATAACCTAAAATTTATACGGATAAGCCCTTGCCCCGCGTCTAACAATTAGGGCACCGGGCCCTGCGATAACGCCCCCGCCTAAGCCCTGGGGCCCCACAAAACGGCACCGTTTTTCAAAATACAACACCGTTTTTTAAAATACGGCACCGTTTTTCTAAAATACGGCACCGTTTTTAAAATACGGCACCGTTTTTTAAAATACGGCACCGTTTTTTAAAACACGGCACCGTTTTTTAAAATACGGCACCGTTTTTCTAAAATACGGCACCGTTTTTAAAATACGGCACCGTTTTTAAAATACGGCACCGTTTTTTAAAATACGGCACTGTTTTTTAAATACGGCACCGTTTTTTAAAATACGGCACCGTTTTTAAAATACGTATTTTGAAACTACAGGGCTGTTCAGCTGTTTATTTTGCTGTTCATATTTAATTACCTGTTCATGTTTAGACTTTTGCGCAGGCGTCATAATTGTAGATACATATATTGGATAAGTCCAGAGAGACTTGGTCAGTCCCCGAGAGGTGTGGTGTGGTTGTGTGTTTTTAAATCACATCATACTTTGCCTCCTTGGTTCGTACTGTATCAATCAACCTGAAACCTGTCAAAACAAGAAACCTACTCTTGATGGGTTAATATAGCATGCGGTTTTCGCTATTCGATAGGTATACTTGGTAATATTAGTGTCGTTGACAGCCTCGTATATAATTTGCATATCTACTTGTAATAATATTAGCACCGCTGGCGGCCCTGTATAATTTACCTATATATATATATCTCCTTGTATCACGGCAAATTACTGCTTTTTAAATAAAATCACTGTTATTTGCCGTCTTTTAAATTATATCGCTGTTATTTCATTAATAAACAGTTTATTACAGTAAAGTTATTTAAAAGACGGCAAAATTACTGCTTTTAAATAAGAACACTGTTATTTGCCGTCTTTTAAATTATATAGCTGTTATTTCATTAATAAACAGTTTATTACAGTAAAATTATTTAAAAGACGGCAAAATTACTGCTTTTTAAATAAAATCACTGTTATTTGCCGTCTTTTAAATTATATCGCTGTTATTTTATTAATAAACAGTTTATTACAGTATAATTATTTAAAAGACGGCAAAATTACTGCTTTTTAAATAAGAACACTGTTATTTACCGTCTTTTAAATAACTATACTGTAATACGAGTGGGGCCCCAGGGCTTAGGCGGGGGCGTTATCGCAGGGCCCGGAGCCCTAATTGTTAGACGCGGGGCAAGGGCTTATCCGTATAAATTTTAGGTTATGTTTCAATCATAACAGTGTCCGAATTTCTAGGTTATGTTGACGTCATTTTTTCGCGCATGCGAATGAACTATATAAGTTTAAGGTTATGTCATAAGGCGTGGAGCGCAACCTCTGCACGTGGCGCTCGGCGTATATCTTCATAATCCACCATGTTTACACTCCTATTGACGGTCTTACGCATGCGTTAAAAACAGCCCTGTATTTCCAAAAACAGTCCTGTATTTCCAAAAACAGCCCTGTATTTCCAAAACAGCCCTGTTTTCCAAAAACAGCCCTGTATTTCCAAAAACAGCCCTGTATTTCCAAAAACAGCCCTATATTTTCAAAAACAGCCCTGTATTTCCAAAAACAGCCCTGTATTTCCAAAAACAGCCCTGTATTTCTAAAAACAGCCCTGTATTTTCAAAAACAGCCCTGTATTTCCAAAAACAGCCCTGTATTTCCAAAAACAGCCCTGTATTTCCAAAAACAGCCCTGTATTTCTAAAAACAGCCCTGTATTTCTAAAAACAGACCTATATTTCCAAAAACAGCCCTGCATTTCTAATATACGTTAAAAACTGTTAAGGCCCTAATAATTTTTACCCCTAAATAACATATTTATTTAAAAATTAGTGTTAATATTATTTAAAATAATTGTTTAAAAAAGAATGACTAAAATCAAACCACTAGAAGCCAAGATATACGTTAAAAACTGTTAAGGCCTATTTATACTCAAATAACATAATTATTAAAAATTTTAGTATTATTATTTGTAGATTTATAAAAATTAAATTATTAGCAAAAAGAACAACTAAAATCGGTCTACTAGAAACCGAAATATACGTTAAAAACTGTTAAGGCCCAACATATTTATTTAAAAAATTAGTGTTAATATATTTATTAAAAATAATTGTTTAAAAAAGAATGACTAAAATCAAACCACTAGAAGCCAAGATATACGTCAAAACTGTTAAGGCCCTATTTGCTCTCAAATAACATATTTATTTAAAATTAGGTTAAT
Source organism: Listronotus bonariensis (assembly GCA_014170235.1). Lineage (NCBI taxonomy): Eukaryota > Metazoa > Arthropoda > Insecta > Coleoptera > Curculionidae > Listronotus > Listronotus bonariensis. Next base: position 119,007 of record JACEGR010001445.1, read on the forward strand.
ATATTTATTAAAAATAAATTGTTTAAAAAGAATGACTAAAATCAAACCACTAGAAGCCAAGATATACGTTAAAAACTGTTAAGTCCCTATTTACACTCAAATAACATAATTATAAAAATTTTAGTATTAATATTTGTAGATTTATAAAAATTAAATTATTTGCAAAAAGAACAACTAAAATCGGTCTACTAGAAACCAAAATATACGTTAAAAACTGTTAAGGCCCTATTTACACTCAAATAACATAATTATTATTAAAAATTTTAGTATTAATATTTGTAGATTTATAAAAATTAAATTATTAGCAAAAAGAACAACTAAAATCGGTCTACTAGAAACAGAAATATACGTTAAAAACTGTTAAGGCCCTAATAATTTTTCACCTTTACCATTTTGTCTATATATTTAATAAACCACGTGTCTGCAACTAATGTCAATCAATAATATACCCTATTTCTAGGTTGTGTTGACGTCATTTTTTTGCGCATGCGCAAGACGCTAAAATAAGTTTAAGGTTATGTTGACGGCGAATCGCGCCATTTTTTACCGCATGCGTTTGCTACGCCTTCCGCTTAAACCGACGGCTTAAGCGGAGGGCGCGTGGTGCCGGGGGTCGTAGAATTTTAGGCTTATCACGTGGCAAGTTTGACCTTGAAATTATTTGCCGTTAGCAACTATTCTTTGTTCAAGTTTCATTATTCTAAGTTTAATAATAAGGCCGCTATGGTTAATTTTGCTATGGGGTTATCGTCCTAATCGCTGGTTGGTGTCTCTCGCCATATTTTAAACAGCTGTAGGGCCCTTATGGCTAAAGATGGCGTCATGCGGTTTTCGCTATTCGATAGGTATGACGTTACACTATTTTTAAAAAATTTAAACCGCGCGTCAATGACTCATCATCAAGGTTAAATAACGATTTTAGTCGATAGCGCCCGAACGGTATGACTTGGAATTTTCGCGTTTGCGCGAATCAATTTATGACCATAGCGTAAGTATCCTACGCATGGCGGCCATTTTCCTAGCCACGTGATTTTTGACATATGACAGGTGACAGGTGACATTTGACATTTGACAGATGACACTTATGGTTTGACAGATAGTAGGGACCACGCCCTAAACAACGCGTTGCGCAAGATTCCTAACTTTCGAATGACGTCAGAGATCTTGAGATAATAAGCTCCCCGGGGACGGAGGATGCAAAATGCCCTATCTCTCCCTACTTTCAAAAGTTCATGGTATACAGGGTGGTCAATGAACAGATGCAAAATTACAAAAAGTTTAGAGGTGTGTGATTCCGGTAATATTTTTTTTCGCATTTAATTATAGGTCATTAGTAAAGTAATATCAATATCTCTAGACGTTTTTGCCAGTTTTTTGATTACAGCCATTTAGCCCCAGAGACACTACTAAACAAAAAATGTGTCAAAACTTTGCTACCAATATCTTTAAAACGCTGTAACTTAAAAACGGCTTTACCGATTTCCACCAGGTTTTCACATTCTGAAAGCTTATTTTCTAGTTCTTTTTATTACCTAACCACTTTATTGGTAAATGGCCATTTCTATAAAATACAGGGGTCAAACAAAAAATAAAGATAAAATTGCACAAAATATGGCTGTTGTTCGTTTTAAGCTATGACAATTGGGCTGTACGTTATTGTTTGGTTTGAAATTTGGTCAATATGCAGCTTCGGTCAATACCTCTGGACGGTTTTTTTACTTTTTCGATTAGTGCCTTTTGGCCACAGATACGCTACCAGGCAGATCCATTGTCCTAAAATGTGTCTTTGTGGATTTTTTGATGTGATCTGGAAATTTTAAATTAATTACTACCTAATGATGTTTTTTTTGTACAGGGTAATCAAACAAAACTGACTCTTTCATTATACAGGGTATTTTAGATTTTAATAGGAAAAATTTAATAGACGATAGAACATGAAAAAATAAAAAAAGTCTATATAAACATGTATGTTTTGAAGCTTCGTTCTCGAGATACAGGGTGTTAAAGTTTTGGAAAAAAATAGATTTTTATTCATAGCTCAAAAATCCCTTGGCTGATTTTCCTTAAACTTGACAGGTTCATTTACACACAAATCCCTGTACCTATTCGCATTCATAGTCTCACTCACTACTCATGATACCACCCCATACAGTAACACCACCCCCACCAAACGCAACCCTTGCTTCCATATTCTCCTCACGGTACCTTTCATTCCTCTCCCTCCAAACTAAGATTCGTCCATCAGATGCATGCAAATTAAATTTACTTTCATCCATTTGTATGTGTAAAGCAACAATTACTATTAAAAAAAATGAAAACATTTAAATGCATGTTTTAGGAGGCCACTAAAAAACAGGAATTTTTTTAAATTATTTTGTGTTCTCGAAAATGAAGCAAAATACGAAAAAACATTTAAAAACAAATAGTTGTATTTTTCTTAATTTTTTCTATAGGGCCAAGCAATAAAGTATTAGTTTTTATTTTTTTTCGAAAACAAAGCAAGATACGAAAAATTAACAAGAAACAAAAAAGTTGTATTTTTAAATGCTTAATCTAAAAAAAAATACAAAATTTAAAAAGCAGTGGCGTACCATTATTTTTCCATCTTTACTAACTAGATTGCCCTCTGGGACGCCACTGCAATAATTACGGTAAATCTTATTACATCAAATTATACCTCTTATCATGAGAAACAAACCTGTTAAGTTTAAGGAAAATCGGCCAAGGGATTTTTGAGCTAAGAATAAAAAACTATTTTTTTCCAAAACTTTAACACCCTGTATCTCGAGAACGAAGCTTTAAAACATACATGTTTATATAGACTTTTTTATTTTTCATGTTTTATCGTCTATTAAATTTTCCCGATAAAAACCTGAAACACCCTGTATAATGAAAGAGTCAGTTTTGTTTGATTACCCTGTACGAAAAAAAATCATTAAGTAGTAATTAATTTAAAATTTTCAGATCACATCAAAAAATCCACAAAAGACACATTTTAGAACAATGGATCTGTCCGGTAGCGTATCTGTGGCCAAAGGGCACTAATCGAAAAAGTAAAAAAACCGTCCAGAGGTATTGACCGAAGCTGCATATTGACCAAATTTCAAACCAAACAACAACATACAGCCCAATTGTCATAGCTTAAAACGAACAATATCCATATTTTCTGCAATTTTATCTTTACTTTTTGTTTGACCCCTGTATTTTATAGAAATGGCCATGTACCAATAAAGTGGTTAGGTAATAAAAAAGAACCAGAAAATAAGCTTTCAGAATGTGAAAACCTGGTCGAAATCGGTAAAGCCGTTTTTAAGTTACAGCGTTTTAAAGATATTGGTAGCAAAGTTTTGACACATTTTTTGTTTAGTAGTGTCTCTGGGGCTAAATGGCTGTAATCAAAAAACTGGCAAAAACGTCTGGAGATATTGATGTTACTTTACTAACGACCTATAATTAAATGCGAAAAAAAATTATTACCGGAATCACACACCTCTAAACTTTTTGTAATTTTGCATCTGTTCATTGACCACCCTGTATACCATGAACATTTGATTATTTTTCAAAAATCATTTTGCGCCATGTCATCTAGACGAAATGGGCATTAACATACCGAAATCCGCAGCTTAAAATATTTTTTATTTCCAAAGTTACTACAAGTTAAATATGGTGCTAAAAATTGCTTGTCCCGATTTTTTTGGCGAGCACTTTATATTATTCTGTATTTAACATTTAGAACTTACTAAAATTAAATTTTATTTACTACATTTAAGCAGTCAGGGGTTTTGTATGTATTTGTCCTTTGTTTTATCTATCTGCTTTAACACATTGAAACTCAATTGAAATAATAAAGATGGCACCACGTGTATCTATAAGAATAAACAACATATTGAAAAAACAGAGCTGGCAGCTGGAAAAGTTAAAAATCAAATTATTTCAACGTTACCAAATTTGCAAAATAAATTTCCCAAATGCCTCAAGTTTTCATGACAACTTAATATAACTTTATTTGAAAGTTATATGTGAGCCATTTTAGAGTCTTATTGTTTAAAAACGTTTTTGTTTTAAAGAAAAAAATGTTTTGCTCTTACTAGACAAAATTTATGTTGGTATAATTAAAAATGTGAACTTTCTCAAGAATATAGAGGGTTTTATTTTTACTCATAATAGAAAAATGTATTATATACAGGATATTTTACAATAAGATAGTAATTCTTAGAAATGTAATTGTTCAAGTTATTTTAAAACGAAAAGTTCAAATAAATCTTTGTGCCCTATGTCTTGGCTTCAGAGATACGGGTGGAGTTAAAAAAAAACTGTTTTTGTCTGACGGGATAAACATTTAACATTTTATCCCTGTTAACTTACTAAAATGGGACTTTTGATGAAATCACTTTTTCCCGGAAAAAAGTTAGTGCTTTTTCCTGATATACATACACGTAATCAAAGGTAGATATTTAATTTTAAAATAATTTATTTAACAAAACTTGCATTTTCTTTACATCAAAAATACAATTAGACGTTCTTTCCCATCATAATATTAGCTACTAAACAACCACACTATTCTGCAAATTTTTAAATTCAATTTCGTCAAATTACAGAACTATTTTGACAGACATTTAATAATTACTTTAAATGATTCCCTAGCAACTCAGGTTTAACTGTCGTTTTACACAGAACAGGCGACTAGTTTAAAACTTCAAATTTGACATCATTATTTGTCTACCTTTAATTTATTGTAATAATGTGTTTTTTCAACATTAAATCGTATTTTTTTTTCACTACAGAAAAAATAATGTATTACACATGGTTAATATTATGGAACTTATCGCAGTTTATTACCTTCATTTATTTTGCGTCTGAATACAACAAAACCTGGAGCTAAAATCTAGGAATTTTTTCCCTTGTATAATGAATAATTATGTTTTATGATATCTGTAATACTATTTATTATATTTTATTCAAATTTGGTATATCGCCACTATTCATTAAGGGACATTTTTTAATGCACTTTTTTTTCTTGCAGTTTCGTTCTAGCTCGATTTAAACTAAACGTTTTTAGGATCAAATATAACATGCTACATTTTTTTCGAAAGAAAAACGTTTTTATAATTTCCATTTGCTTTTAAGCAAATTTAGTCTCGTCCTGTGCATATTTTTTTTCAGAGAGCCGTCTGCAGTGCTGCCTGGTGCTGCAGGACTGGTTCTGGCCCGACATATATATGTCATGGCTGGTCAGTTCGCCTACATTTTCGTTTTTAAAATTACGTAGCACTGGTGTGCATATTCGAAAGATTTCGATATTCGAATATTCGTATTCGAAAGATTTTAATATTCGAAAGATCTTTCGAAACATTTTATATTTCATTGAGAAGATCTTTCGAAACATCTTTCAAAACATTTCGTATTTCAGTGCAAAAGATCTTTCGAAACATTTTATTTTTCATTGCCAATAAGCTTTTATTCTGTCGAAATACCGATTGAAAGATTGTTGCTTTTTTCGGCAACGAATTATTTCACGTCTTATTCCGAGTGTTTTCGAGTTTTGGCGCTATTTAACCATAAATATAACAGCGGATATTCTTTTGTTTGTTTGATTACAAATGGTTTGGGATATGTTTTACGGGTTGTCTATATTAAACGCCTAGATATAAAAATCATTCATCATTCATTCGGTATCTTTCGTATTTGTGTTCGGTGTTTACGAATATAAATTCATGACTGATCGTTCATGAAATATTTCACGACGAAATACGAATATTCGGAAGAAATATTCGAACATTTCGAATATCTTGATGTTCGAATATCATTCAGAAGATCATTTGAAAGGTTCCAACACTATTACGTAGTGCCGTGGCACCTACATCAACCTTGTATTGTTGCGTCCTGCCACTTCTTTAAGTTCCTCGATGACTCGATGCATTCTCACCGGTCTATAGCTGATACTTTATAGCTGATTATGTTCCAAGGGCTGTCAGTCCTATGTATAGCTTACGCGTAAAAAAAGAAGCATTTTGGTTCAAATTTTGTGAGCAACTCATTTACTACGTTTATATCGAATAGTTCAAGCTGGCTTGAAAACAAAGGCTTTGAATGGATTTCCAAGTCTACATGTTTATTTCGGTGGCTTGAAAGTCAAATGAAAATCGAGGTCAAGCACAATTCGGGCCATCGTCGTACTCATGCGGCAGTTTTGTATTCAACTTCACAGTAGACATCAAATGAAAAACAAACCTCACTTTTTAATTTGTCCTGTTTTGTGTGCTGTTGTTGGTGTGAGCGTGTTTTAAAGTTTTTTCACCTGTTTCTCCACTCATATTTTATTGTATAAAAATGTCAAAATCATATATGAAATTAACACTGATAACGTTCGAGGAAGCATTAATCTGAAGGCAGTTATTAGGCCCGCTTGAATCGTTTATATCGTGTTTCTAATCGGCTTCAGTGAAGTCAGCCCTACTTATTCTATATCTATCAATCTATCCATTTGGCTATGTTTGTAACGGAATCTTTGAGCCTAATTTTAACCAACTTCCAGCTATTCGATTTCTTTGAAACTTTGCACACGTATTAAGGACCCATGACAATGCAATAATCTGCAAACAGTATCCCGTTATCCTGCTTTGGATCGCCAGGAAAAAGAAATTCCATTATATTATAAAAACAACACCTGGGTTGCCATCTGTTGGCAACATTCCAAACTTTGCTACTCAATGGCGAAAAATTTTTTTAGTGGGTTGCCATCTGTTGGCAATATTCCAAACTTTGCTACTCTTGTTCACTAAAAATTTTTTTCGCCATTTTGTCAAGAGTAGCAAAGTTAATTGATATAACGAACTAAAAAATAAAAATAATTAATAGTTTAAAAAAACTAAAAAACACGCTTTTATATGCAATCGAACTAAAAATTAGAAAATAATTTTTCATTAAAAAAATATTGTCATTTCATAGTAAAAAGCGTAGAGTGCATTTTACTATTTTTTCATAACTTTTCCATCATAGATATTGGCAAATATAATAATTATAACATTTAATATATTAAGCACCCCACGCTTTTTATTATGAAATGACAATATTTTTTTTAATGAAAAATTATTTTCTAATTTTTAGTTCGATTGCATATAAAAGCGTGTTTTTTTAGTTTTTTAAACTATTAATTATTAGGCTTGACTTGAACGATTCAAGTCACTTTCAAGCGCGTTTATATCGCTTTTTTCAAGCCACTTTTAAAAGCCGCTTTAACTCAAGCTAGCTTTAACTATTCGATATAAACGTAGTGATTGTGCCTCGCTATACAACGTGTTACATTTTTTATATGATAAACATAAACTTTTTTTTTATAGACAGTATGATATGCTTCTACTTTTTCAGAAAAAATATGTATACAATCTCTAAAAATAATAATGTTTTTTTATTCATTTTCTCATCGATCTTAGCGACTTTATAAAACATTCATTTTTAACACGCTTTTATTAACTTGGGTTGTAACTATCTATCAATCTGGCTGGCTATGTAACGGAATCTTTGAGCCTAATTTTAACCAACTTCCAGCTATTCGATTTCTTTGAAACTTTGCACACGTATTAAGGAAACATGACAATGTAATAATCTGCAAACAGTATCCCGTTATCTTTTTTGGATCGCCAGGAAAAAAATTCCATTATATTATAAAAACAACACCTAGGTTGCCATCTGTTGGCAACATTTCAAACTTTGCTATTAAATGAAGAAGAAATTTTTTAGTGGGTTGCAATATATTGGCAACGGTCCAAACATTGCCTGGATTGCCATCTGTTGGCAAAATTTCAAACTTTGCTACTTAATGAAGAAGAAATTTTTTAGGTAGTTGCAATCTGTTGGAAAAATTTTAAAATTTGCCACTCTTGTTCATTAAAAAAATTTTCGCCATTTTGTCAAGAGTAGCAGAAACTAAAAATGAAAATAATTAATAGTTTAAAAACTAAAACACGCTTTATATGCAACCGAACTAAAAATTAGAAAATAATTTTTCATTAAAAAATATTGTCATTTCATAGTAAAAAGCGTGGGGTGATAAATATATTAAATGTTATAATTATTATATTTGTAAATATCTATGATGGAAAAGTTATTAAAAAATAGTAAAATGCACCCTACGCTTTTTACTATGAAATGACAATATTTTTTTTAATGAAAAATTATTTTCTAATTTTTTAGTTCGGTTGCATATATAAAAGCGTGTTTTTTAGTTTTTTAATTTATTTAAGTTTACAAATGTTGAAATATTGTATCACAATTAATTTTACCGGTTTAAAATACCTGTTATCTTCCTTTTTTATCTGTCTTTGCTGGTCTGGTTAAGTATTAATCAAAACTATTTTTTTGTTCCGTGGTTTTAGTTTACAGCGGTTTTCGAATTTTCGAACCTGCTTTTTAATTTCTAAACGTTTTTCAATGTTTCAAAGCACCACCCACTTTACATTGTAATACCTATTTTTAACACAGTTAAACCCATCTATCCCAACTAAATTTAAAAACAAAACAAGTTTATTCAATTATTATATTTTACAATAATACCTGCGCCGTCACCAAAACACATGACCTCAAAAGCGAAAAATAGTATAATGCATTGCGATGTAGGCAACCATATAAACAACGTTTTCACTCATTGAATTAAGGGTTGCCTCTAGGCACTGACCAAGGAACGATTAAACGTCTCTTTTAACTTTCTAAATTGCGGGTATATGCTTCCTTTTTGGCTTTCATGCATTTTGGTGAAGCTAAATTGTTTTAATTTTTTACTTTTTGTATGAATTAGGTGGGTCATTGACCAAATCACCTTATGAACGAGCCGCGCCTGGTTAGAACTGAGATTAAAAATAAAATCTTTGCTCGAAAGCACACATTTATCATCATTCTAAACGTACGAATTCAACCCCATAAATTTTGTTCAAAATTTATCTGTCACCAAATTAATCTTAAACACATTAATATTTATTCTATTTTACTACTTTAAAGTAAATATGAATTTTCTATCCGCTTCGAGTTTAAAAGCACATTTCTTCCTAATGGAAATGGCAGTTACTTGAAGAATCTGGCAAATTTAAAATTTAAAATTGTTTTTATACATTTCTGAAAACTTCCCACAATGAAATCTCAAAGAATAGAAAGTTAGATATTGTTTCAATTTGCATCCTCTAACTTTTAATGTTTTTGAAATGTTCTAACCGTCTATCGGGTAAGGGAAAAGGGCATCAAAGATGGGCCAAATTCGAGGCTTTTTATAGAAAACTTATGTTTCTTTATTGTTTACTTATAAATTGACCCCCACTTGCAAGGCTTAAATTTTAAGATAAAATTATTGGATGGTATTTATTTGGGTACACGCCAAAATAAAATTGAAAGTACTAAAAACCAAAAAATATTAAACAAGTAAAAAGATAATTAAAAATCGACGTTTCGTGGAGATATATAGATTAAATTTTTTCTATATACCAACATGACGAACACTATTTAAATAATTTTTAACACACATTAATACACAAGAACCAACAATTAACTTTACGTTAGAAAAAGAAAACAACTCACAACTACCATTTCTTGACATTTTAATAAAAAAGATTTAAACAATTTTGAAACAAAAATCTACAGAAAACCTACACATACAAATAGATACTTAAATTTTAACTCAAATCACCCAATAATGGTTAAAAAGGGAGTTGTAAAAAGTCTATTTGATAGAATTAAAGTCATTTGTTCTAATCAAAATATAAATATTGAAAAAGATTATTTAAAAAATATTTTAATTCAAAATAATTATCCTCTTGATTTTATAAATAATTGTTTCCTTGAATTTGAAACTCCAGTTATAAGACAAAATCAAAATAGACCTATTACAAATTTATTATTACCATACATTCCCGGACTATCAAATAAAATTCAACGAATAGGGCATAAATTTAATATTCGCACAATCTTTAAAACACAAAACACAATCAGATCTCAATTAACAAAACAAAACCATACAACTTAAATGAAAATACAAAATGTCATTTATAAAATACCTTGCGAATGCAATAAATTTTATATAGGTGAAACTTGTAGACCATTAGCCAAACGCATAAAAGAACACAGATCATACATTAAAAACACAGAATTTCATAAATCAAAAATCTGCCAACACGCATTTGATAACAATCATAGAATAAACTGGGATGCTTCGAGCATTTTAGCAAAGGAAACTTGACTTGTTCTAAAAAACGCAAAATCAAAGAAAGTGCATATATATTATTAAATAAAGATAATTGTGTAGCATCAATTTCAGTTAATTTAAATAACACTTGGTTGCCTTTGCTTGATACTGAAGTATCTTCAGGAAGACTAAAAATTAACTAACTATTCACCTTTTTGTAAAATAAACAATCAATACACCAGCAACCAGTTATCTATGTCACTATGACACTATAACCAAACAAACATATTTTGACATTCAATGTCAAAGTTTTTCAGATTTTCAGAATATCCCAAAAAAACAGAAAAATAGTGAATTTTAAAACCTAAATAATAGTAAGTTTTTATTTTTAATATTTTTATTACATTTATCTTGACAACGGTGGCAGATTTGCCACCGAAACGTCGATTTTTAATTATCTTTTTACTTGTTTAATATTTTTTTGGTTTTTTAGTACTTTCAATTTTATTTTGGCGTGTACCCAAATAAATACCATCTATTAAATGAATCCGCCAAACTACAGAACATATCTTCAATAAAATTATTGGTTATAATAACAATTTGCTATCTTACGTTTTTTCCCTATTTATTAACTTATATTTTTTTAATTTTGTAAAAATACCTACACAGAAATTTTTTATGCTGATCGAAGATATGCTTTTTATTATTTTCTAACGCTTTGTTAATTAATTAATTTTTCTTTTGGAATTTAAACTGTCATTCTTAATTTAACTAGTCCACATAACATTTTGTCGGCAAGGGGATTGGCAAAAGGTATCAAAAGAGATCAAAATGGACAATTGCCGTTATTGGGTCACGTGTTGCAGAAAATGGATGGCATCCATCATTAATAATTTATGCATGCTGAAAAAATGCATTTAGGATGATGACATCCATCGTTAAAAGGTTTGGCAAAATATGCCTTTTAGATGATGTCATTAAATTATTTTGTTCCTAATGACAATAAAATGCATTTTTTACCGTCCATGGAACTAAAACGTGATAAATAATGCACATGCATAATGTGTGTTTATGTACAGGGTGTCCCATATAAAATTAAATACTATAATTTTGGAGAAACCATAAGAGATACAATAAAAATATTTAAAAAAATACATTTCACTGAACAACTTCTGAATTTAACTTTTTCTTGTATCTCATATTGTTTTTCCAAAATTATAGTATTTACTTTATATGCGACACCCTGTACATAAACACACATTATGCATGTGCATTAATTATGCACATTTTGAGTTCCTGGAAGGTAAAAATGCATTTTATTGTCATTGGAAAAAAATATGTAATGCCATCATCTAAAAGGCATATTTTTGCCAAAACCTTTTAATGATGGATGCCATCCATCATCCTAAATGCATTTTTTTTCAGCATAACTTATTAATGATGGATGCCATCACATTTTATGCAACACATGGCCCAATAACGGCCAATTGCCCATTTTGACGTCTTTTGATACCTTTTTGCCAATGCCTTGCCGGAAAAAAATATTATATGGGGTTGTACTTTATTGACTGAAATGATAGAAAACTATGTATTTATGTTATGAATTAAATAACTCAAATTAGGTTTTGAAAAACACGTTTATTTTTCATTTACCAGAAAACAATTATTTTTACGTATAAAGGTAAGTAAAAGTTGGCCATAAAAACAAACTCAAGCAAAAAAATTGAGCTTTTTAGCAGGAATTTTGCGTTTGTTTTTTATGGTCTTCTTTTACTTACTTTGATCTAATGATAATCTGAATCAACAGTTTTTATGGTAAAATATCTAGTACCAAATATATCATTATCACTTTATTTTTAAAAAGGAATTTTTTTTTCTCTTATTGGCATTATTTACATATCAATATAAGTAGTTTAGACTTTAGACCATTGTTGTCAATAAAATACAAAAGTTCAATTAAGATTTTTTAGAGTAAAATTGGATTCTTCTTTTTTGGCTTCCTATTACTTTTACTTAATAATAACTAATTAAAAAAAAATTTTAACTAAAAAATATAGGGGAAAGTGGGGAGGCTTCATACAGTTTTATATTTTGCTTTGTGGAATGCCGTGTTTTAGGTATGTCTCTTTTAATTTATGACACACTGATAGCTTAACTATTTTATATTATATTAGAACCTTAATATTATAAAAACTTCACCTGCGCGAGTTTCCATAAGACTTTTACAAAAAAAGCAAAATGTATGAATGCACCCCATTAGTGGGGTACATTCATACAACCGGAGGGGCACATTTAACATCACTATTTATTTGTCATGATTATTGTTTATTATTGCTTTTTTAACATACTTTAAAAAAAACACAAATACATTTTTTTTAACATACAAAACAAATAGTAAAATTAAAAATTAAAAAAACAGTTTTTATCTAAATCTGTTAATGCCCATTTTAACATCGAAATAGGTTCGTGATATAACATAAGTAACAACTGGTGAACAGAGTGTTATTACACGGTCTTTACGTTACATGAATGGTTATCTACCAAGGACACCTATTAATATTATTAGTTTTAGTAAGATATTTATTAAAACTAACAATCTCAAAATGTAAAAAAATTATTGCTTATACATTATTAATTATATCAAATAGGTAAAAAACTCTAGTTAACACAAAGATACCTTAACTTACAAAACCTAAAATTAATATGCCTATGTTATTAACACATTATGACCTAAAATCTGTGGTAATATCACCAATATGTATGATAAATCAACTGATCCGTTTTTTTTGACATCTAAAACACAAAGTTCATAAAGCACCCTGTTTTTTTTTCGTAAAAATGAAACCTTTACTTCAGTTAAACTACTTTATATATAATTTATAACTATAATCGTCCGTGTAACAAAAAATAGTTATTAAAATAATAATAATAAAGGGCCAGGGGTACATTTATACAGTATGAATGTGCCCCATATACTTGTGTATGAATCTGCCCCATCACATGCTAATTAACAAAAAAATATGCAATAGAAAAACCGTCTTTATCTATAATAATTTACACTTTAAATCAGTGCCTCTTTATTATTATGATTAGGATTAAATAGCAATAATTAATCCAAAAATAGTAACTAGTCACAAAATATGTCCAAAGTTTTGTTATGAAATTACTTACGTGAGGCAAAAACACGTTTCGTGTTGTGCACACGCTTTTACCGCACCGAAAATTCTGAAACTTCACTAGTCTGTATACACACATAAAAACTGTGCACACCCACTTACGTTACTATTTTACTTCGTGTCTAACTTCAGATAAACTTAGTGTATGTAGGTGCCCCTTGTATGAATCCACCCAACTTTCCCCTACAGGGTGATTCATATAAAAAAAATTTAAAAATATAACAAAAAAGCGTTTCCTTAAAAGCGAATCTGCAATATGCATTAAAAGTTACTAGAGCTAGTGAATAAAGACAAAAACATATGAAATCACAACGAAGCCATCAGGGAAAAGATATTAGTCCAGAGCAAATATGGGTGAAATAAAATATCGGCTTATATTGATTTTTACCCAATAATATGTTTTTTGGTTGGTTTAGGACAGCAGGCAGTTTCTACGTAAAAGGTATTTGTAATTAAATAAATTTCTATTCATTTCTAAGCATATTTACGTAAAAACATTTAAATTAAATTATTTGTACGACAAAACCTAATACATCTAGACTAAATCTGCGGCGCTTTTGAAAAAGGTAAACAAATGAAATATCGATGGATTTAGTAATACAGCCTCTTTACTCAGAAGTCCAAAGTCACCAGTCGAAAATTTTAATTTTAATTTTTCAAGTCCAAGTTACTTTGTTTTTCTTTTATGGTACATAAAGAATTTAACAAAATTTTTATCTAAATTAATTTTTCCAAATAAATTAAAACAGGATGCTGGAATGAATTTAATGAATAGATTAAAATGTATTTATTTCAGCCTATTTAAATATTCATTTTTATTATTCACTTTTGCACACAGTGCGTAATTTAATGACATCTGTCGGTAATGTGTAATTTGTCCAGATTTTATGTAAATTAGTTAGTTAGTGATTTTATTAAATTGCCTTTTGTGGAGTAAATGCATACCAATCATTTAATTACATTTCACATAGATAATTAAAAAATAATTTAAATATCTCTATTGGTTTATTTGAATTAAATTTATTGTTAAGGTATGTGTTTTTGCTACTTAATCTCTTTATAGTGTCACATATATTATTTTTAACCGGCTGACAAAAAATACGAGGTTTGTTTAAATGTTACTTCGATTTTTTTGCCTGAACAGACTTAACCCCTGTGTTGGCTGGCCCATGTGTAGATTATTAAATTTTAAATTATGATAGTTTATTTTCTAGTTTCCTAGTTGTACATGTATTTTTAGAAAATAATTTTGTTTTATAATAAATATTATACCGGTTGATGCATCGCCGGGCGGTACATAGGAAATCCCATGTAATTTTTAATGGGGTCAATTATTGGCTCCCCTAATTATTTTAGAGAAAAATTCTATTAATGTTTATTAAAGAGCATGCAAATCTACGTAAAAACTTTAGATTTTTCGGTTAACCCGTTTGCTAGTTAGATGCTAATATATTTTTAAAAATTGTTACATTATTATCGCCTCATATTTATGAACAACAATAAAAATACCAAATCGTAGAGCGAAAAGATTAACCATTCTACTCAAGAAAAAGTATTGATGATTAAATGGTACTATCAAGAAAATAGTTACCAAAAGGTGTCAGACATGTTCGCTGCTCAGTATCCGAATAGACCGATACCCGGAAAATCAACAGTCGATAGGACTATCATAAAAATTTGAGACCAAAGGCACAGTGATAAATAACTGCAGATGTGAAGCTAGGAAGTATCAAAGAGAAGAAAATGTAAGAGATGATAGAGACTTGGAAATTTTATTGCACGTGGAAGAAAATGAAGGGAAGGTGAGTGTAAGGAAACTTCAGGATATCACAGGAAAAGATCAATCAACAGTGCTCCGGATTTTGAAAAGGCATAAATACATTTCATAAAAATATGAGAGACATCAAGAGCTAAGAGATGGGGATAAAATACAACGGCAGGGATTTTGCTTTGACATGATGGAAAGGGCAAACATGGACAGGGAATTTTTAAGAAATATTTGTTTTACTGATGAGTGCACATTTACGTTAAACAATGAACCCAATCATCAAAATTACCGATACTGGAGCAAAGAAAACCAACACAGATTTGTCGAAACGAGGACGCAATATCCACAGGAAGCAAATGTTTGGGCGGGGATTTTCGTACAACATATTATTGGACCATTTTTTCCTAATTAAAATTTGAATGGAGAATTTAATTTGGAACTACTTGAAGAACTTATTTTACCCGCTTTAAATGATGTATCCAGGGAAAATCAGGAAATTTGGTACCAAATGGATAGATGCCCGGCACATAATACCCTGGCTGTTCGGGAATATTTACACAAAGCTTTTAATGGAAATGTTATTGGCCTACATTACACCATAAATTAGCCAGCCAGGTCTCCTGATATTTTGCCAAATGACTTCTTTCTCTGGGGCCATTTAAAAAGCATGATGTACAAGGATAAAAATTACTCTAAACTAGATGAGTTAAAAAATGCTATTTCTGCAGAATGCAATAAAATTTCAATTTACCAGTTAGCCAATGTAAGAAGAACGTCTGGGTTATTATCTTGTCTAGCAGTCAATGGAGGAATATTTGAAAACTTTTCTTATATCTTAAGTTTATTACCAACATATTAATTATTTTAATAATATAAATAATTTATTGAAGCATGTTAATATTATAAATGTCATAAGTTCTTGATCCCTTTCACCCCATTAAAAATTACATGGGATTTCCTATGTCCCGCCCGGCGATGCATCAGCCGGTATACACAATATCCCTTAACTGATAAATTTCTGTCACCAAAGGTGACATGGAGTCTGGCTGACTCCTGAGATTTCCTATATGGTAATTCACATATTGCAAAATATTTTTTATTTTGGTATGTTAACACAAAAAGTGTATATTCTTTTAAAGATTTAATAAATAAAAAGAGAAAAATACATAATTAAACACATGAAAAAGCCTAAGCTAAAAAAACTTACATAAAAATAATATTAAACTTTAGCCTGAAATACAGGTCGAACCATTATTTTGGGCATAAATGGATCTGCAACGCTGATAAAAGTACAAGGAAAAACAGTGATAGTAGGGTCCGCGCATTTAGTTAAGAGGCCACCGGCGTCATCATTTTCTGCGCAAAATCTTCTCTTATTTCCTTATCCTGTATTAAAAATGTTATTTATTTTTTAAATCGAATCTTTAAAATGCCTACTTTCCTAGGTAACGATACGCAGCTTTCGAAATCGCGACTGAAAGAGAGTTACAGAAGATCTCCCGTAGATAATGATGACGTCGGTGGCCTCTTTACTAAACGCGCGGACTTTAACTCTTGTCCCAAAGGTAAAAACGTGCAAAACGCAAAATATAGTGAATAAATTTATACATCTATGTCGCTATTGCAACAAGAACATTTTTTGAACACTGCAAGCAAATGGGCTTTTTGCAGATAAAGCACAAAACTGCTGTCTTTTTGCAATGGACACTGAGTCTTAGATCTCTTTTAAAGTTTGCCATATTAAACCCTCCAATCATGTAGTTTTTAACAGAACAACTAAATTGAAAATCGACTTACATTAACATTTTTTACCGAGGATGTGCACATGATAAAAAAGTTAGTGCTAAATTTGACTGCAACTAACCAAGCAATTAAAATAAGTTTTGTTACACACGTGTTGACATAGAGTATGGAAGACTCTGTGACTCACCTGACTTAAAAACAGGTAAACGCTGTCTTCTGCCTTTAGGCACCTACTACTAGACTAAATTTTAGGAAGACTCTTTGTTTGACCTCCGGACAGTGCGGACTTGCATAGAGGACTACAAAGTTCTTCCCGAGAGTGGCGGTTAGAGGTACCGTACGGACGTTTTTACCTTCGGGGATCAAGGAAAGATTCACGCTAAATTGGCGGCATTTTTCTTCTGGATCTAAGCGCTGTGAGCGAAGATTCCTATAAGCTGATGGTATCCTGTTTGGTGGTGAACACGAGGTATTTCTCAAATGGCGGAAAATAGATGGACGTGCCATGGGAACTGTCAGTAGTGAAAGTGAAGGTTATACGTAACACCAGTAGTAGGTCTTGGTTTGACAGCCGACAATTTATGCATTGCATCGATTATAGAATTATTTTTGTTTTCTTTTTGGAATTTCTGGGAGCTACAAGCTCGATTATCCAGATTTTCCGCTGACGAAGCCCTGGAAAGCATGGTCCGGAAGGGGGAGAGTGGTGGATTGGACCTGAAGGGACCAAAACCAAGAAAAAAATAGAATAGAATAATAGAAGTTTTAGGAAGGTACCATACACGGTAGGTTTCATTTATTATTGTGGTAGTAGATATGAGCAAAAATGAAATTTTCAGAGTCTGAGAGACTCCAAGTCATCAGTTAAGGGATATGCATGTAGCTCAGCACAGTTATATTTTTCTGCTTACACTTCCACGGCATATTTTATGAAACGGGTTTACACTAAATTTGCTTTTGTTAGTAAGTAATTCTTTTCTTGGTAAATTGGGTTTAAACTCAATACTCTCCAATGTGTACATACATACAATTATTAGCATCTTTTCGTTTTCCGAATGCACCTTGCTACCCGTTGACAGGCCTTTAATGAAATCTTGGCGAAAACTGGGTATATTTTTGTCTTGCCACATTTTTTGTACAGTATAGCCTTAGTGGGTCCACGTTTCATTAAGGTAAAAAATTCTTGTGCCCCTGGCTGTAGTGCTTAATATTTTTTAAATAACTTCGTCGCCAGCAAACAATTTCGTCGCTTTCCAGTAGCAGATCTTTCCGGTTAGGCTTTTCCCAGGCAAATTTCATACTTTTTAAAGTTTTCCATAAAAGTTTTCTAGTTATAGTTAGTCAACGGAATACTGTCATTTTGGCTGCATCAAAATTTTATCTAGGGTGGGTATTTTTTTTAAAGAGTGAACTTTTGGTCATATGTACCCAAAATCATGAATATTTTTTATAATTATTTAATAAAACATTAAATTTGGGGGATAGGGATAGTTTAAACCGATGCGACCCCCAGCAAGCATAGGTTCTACAGCCACCACTAGATAAGACATCCAGTATTTTCGGCCTTAACAATTTTAATGACAATAATACATTTTAAAATTTAAAATGTTTTAAATCTAGCCAAATTCTTTTTCTGAAACTAATATTTTAAAGCAAAAATATTAGTTGGAAATATTTTCATAAAGTGGAAACAATTTATTAAAATTTCATAACCAAAGAAATTATTAAACATTCCTTATGTCAGTATTAAAAAGAATAATAAGAATTAGTTTTGCCTTTTCCCGGGGTCTAAATGAAAATAAATTACCCATCATTTTTTAGTTGTATTTTTAAGTGCTCATACAGGCTGTACTAAAAATAGGGTCATTAATAATAGGCTGTGGACCTTATGGTACTTAAAAACAAAATTAATTTTAGATAACTATATGGCCTGTTCCTATACTTACGAAATATGTACAGTGTGTCCCAGGATAGGTGTTACAGAAGGACAAATTGATCAAAAATTTTGGAATTTTATAAGTCCCTCTGGGAAAACTGGTAGCATGATCCATAACTAATAAATATAAAATTTTACTCTGATTGGTATTATAGAGGGCGAGTGAAACAAAAAATATAAAAAAGGACCAAGAGTAAAGTACCTTTATTTTTTAAAATAGGACAAAATTATATTAGTAAATGTTGTAAAGAATTAAATTTTATATTAAAATTTGAGAGTAAAAGAATTAAAGTGAAAAAATATGTTTGTTTTTTGTTTACAGTATGCATTAACAGTTTTTAAAATACTTGGCTTGAGGCAGCGAATTAAAATCTCGCCCTGTATAATACAATTTGGGGTAAAATTTTGTATGTATTAGTTTTGGACCATATATTGGGATGCTTCTGAGAATTTTAGCAAAGGAAATTTGTTCTAAAAACGCAAAATCAAAGAAAGTGCATATATAATATTAAATAAAGATAATTGTATAGCATCAATGTCAGTTAATAGTAATAACACTTGGTTGCCTTTGCTCGATACAGAAGTATCTTCAAGAAAACTAAAAATCAACTAACTCATCACCTTTTTTGTATTACAAATAATAGATTCACCAGTTACTTATGTCACCCATGACACAAATGTTAAACCATTTTCAGCTTGCGATATTAGAAAGCCTAAAATTTAAATGATTTTTAATTTAATATTAGTTTATTTTATTTTTTAACTTAATTGAAACTTGACAACGGTGGCAGACTTGCCACCAAAACGTCGTTTTTAATTAGAATTTTTGGGTTTTTCGGGGATCGGTCTTTATTTTGTATCAGGCGACCGGCCAGTTCATAGGAGTCAATAGGGCTAAACAGGGTCAGCTCGTATACCCTGGGACCAGGACCGAAGCGGTCCCATTCTTTCCAGGCGTGTACCCAACAAAAAGACCATGCAATATTTTTTGTTGTTTTTTTGTTTTATGGCTTTGATACTAATTCAATGTCGCTAGTTCTCCCGTTTCGGTAATATAAGCTATTGCTCATAAGCTTTCCCGGCTTTGTCCGTGGAAAATCTAGATAATCGAGCTCGGAAACTCCCAGAGTCTCTTAGCATATGAATAAGAAACACTTCAAACAATTAACAACAGCGATAAACTTCTGAACATGCAAAAGTGGCTGTCAAGCCAAGGGCTGCTACTAGTATCGCGCATAACTTTTACTTTCACCACTGATGTTTCTTCGTAAGGCATGCGCACCTCCTCCACCATACGAAGACACCATATGTTCAATACCAAAACGTAAAAACTTCAGGCTTTAGGAATCTTCACTTACAGTGCTTAGCCCTAGAAGAAAGAAGCCCCAATTTAGCGTGAATTTTTTTCCGATCCCCAAGGTTACAGCAACGCCCGTACGACTCCTTCAGCCGCCTACTCGGAAAGCCAATGTAAACTTCTACGTAAACGTGAACCGCACTACTCGAAGACCGCGGAAAGAGACTTTTTGTTAATTTAAGAAAAAAACGTCAAATCAAGCATCTACAAATTGACACTTCAAAATTTGTTAACTTAACCATTTCATTTTTCTCGGTGTATGGCTGAATGCATAAAACTTTTTAACACGCTTTTATTAGCTTGGGTTGTATGTATGTATGTATGTATGTATGTAACGGAATCTTTAAGCTTAATTTTCACCAACTTCCAGTGATTCGATTTCTTTGCAACTTTGCACACGTATCAGGACTCATGACAATGCAATAATCTGCAAACAATATCCCGTTATCCTGATTAGGATCGCCAGGATAAATAAATTCCTTTATTGATTTTCTGTAGGAGAGTAACAGAGAAAGAGCTAGTGCGCGATCTGCGCATGCGTGCAGTTTCGGACGTACTCTCAGCTTAAGGCTGACAGAAACTTGTTCGGAGTAGTTGCGTTCTGAAACCCCATGCAACAGTGAAGCTTTAAATGAAATGATTAGATTAGGAAATAGTTCGTGAAACATTTCAATATCACATGTACGCTGAAAGACTAATTGATATATCGAACTAAAAACAGTGCCGTATTATCCATTAGGCTGACTAGGCTACAGCCTAGGGCGCCATGAAAAAATTAGGCGCCAGATAGGGGAGTAATAGGCGATAGACAGTTTCTACAAAGAGAGAATTAAATAGGCGCTATGGAGCTAACGACCTTTTTTTTTGCTCTTCAAATTTTGTTTTAGTGTGGAAAATAGGCGCTCTGGGAATTGTAGCCTAGGGCGCCTCATATAGTTAATACGGCCCTGACTAAAAAATGAAAAATAAATAATAGTTTAAAAAAATTAAAAAAACACGCTATTATATGCAAACGAACTAAAAATTAGAAAATAATTTTTCATTACAAAGAGTTTGTATTACAGTAATAAAAGGTCAAACAATTAATCATAATTATATACCTCAAAATAGAATTATAATAAAATTTAAGATAATAACAGAATAATTCACTTCAGAATAAAAGCATGGGGTTGCTTAATATATTAAATGTTATAATTATTTTATTTGTAAATATCTATGAGGGAAAAGTTATGAAAAAAAAATGGTAAAAATGCACCCCACGCTTTTTACTCTGAAGTGAATTATTCTGTTATTATCTTAAATTTTATTATAATTCTATTTTGAGGTATATAATTATGATTCATTGTTTGACCTTTTATTACTGTAATACAAACTTTTTGTAATGAAAAATTATTTTCTAATTTTAGTTCAGTTGCATATAAAAGCGTGTTTTTAGTTTTTAAACTATTATTTATTTAAAACTACTATCGCCTAAACAGACATTTTATGTATATTAAAAAGACTTTTATTTTAACTGCAATCGAGGTGTGAAATAAAAGTTTGATCTAAAACATTTAATAACTACCCGTTTTACTTCGCAATTTATTTCTACAACTTAATGATAAATAAGTCAACATGCAGAACATAAATCCTAATTAGAGTTTAGCTCCAGTTTAGCGCATAATCCTTTAGGACCGTAATTAAAACTAAAAGTTTATGCTTCTTTAATTGCTAACTCGAGTAGTAAGAAGTTATTTAGAGTAACGTTTATGGAGCGAAATTGAAATAAATGGATATATATTTAATTTTTATGTATTTGACGATTTACGGAGGTCTTTGACATCGAAACGTTTTATGGTTTATAATTATGCGTTTTTAAATGATGATGGATTTATAACGGATTAAAAATAATTTTTCAACTGGCCGTAAAATACAATTTTACGCCCCCATTTGAGGTGTAAAATTGCACTTTTTCACCCTAGAGCAAAAAGTATCAAAAACGCCCGCATTTATAAATGAAGGCGTAAAATAGAACTTTACGCCCTAGGGCAAAAGAGTATTAAGAACGCCCGCATTTATAAATTTATCCAACACTTACATATAATATCTACATAATTGATCAGATTTTAAGGATATAAAGTGTACTATAAGTCACTAGTGAGCTAAAGTACCCTTTAGCTCACTAGTGAATTATAGACAATACAAAATTTTGTTGCTGGTGTTGACAATGACAAGTAACAAATAATGGATGACGTTTTCAAATTATTTTCGACATTAAAAACGATTTATACGAAAGTGTTGGATAAAATTTTGTATTAGACACGTGAGTTATTACATATAAGTCACTTAAGAAAATTACCTCTCTCGCCCTACGGGCTCGAGGGTTAAACTTTTCTTGCGTGACTTATATGTAATATAACTCACTTATCTAATAAATAACTATTATAAAACAATAATAAAATTAAATAATGCCCCTTTGCCCCTAATGCCAACAGCCACGGGCGTAAAAGTGCTATTTTACACCCTTGGTACAAAATAACTAATATAGTCCAGGAAACCTCAACAAAAGAACAATTGAGGAACCCTAGCTTAAGATATCTATGACTGAATGTATAAAACTTTTTTATAACCACTATCGCCCTAAGCGAGACCTTTTATGTATTTCAAAAAGACTTTTATTTATAATTATGAGTTTTTAAGAAAAAAATTTAAACCATTCTGTAAAAATATCATTTATGATGATAAAAAAATATTGTAAAAGTTAGAGTCTCTAATATTAATATTAAGAAGTTTATCATCCCGACTAACAGTTTTTTAAACAACATTTTTTTGATGCAGAACTTGCAAAACGTTAATCTGAAGAATTTTATCGACATATTATATTCTTAAAAATGAAAAAAATCCCGTTTTTATGTAATCGGGCTTCGAACATTGAACTACTTTTTCAATTTAATTTTTTTCAGTTTGGATTTTTGTTACTATTATACCTTAATATCAATATTTAAGTAAATCCAATACATATTTTGAAAGTAACTTTAATATGCTACAAAAGGTCTCTTAACATTTTTTAATAAAATTATTCCTTCAAAGTTATTCGAGGTTGAAGTTATTTTTGGATTCAACTTCAACGCCAAACAACTCTTAAAGAAGTAAGATAAAAAAGTCCATTTTTAAAACTAAATATCATCTTTGGTCATTTTCTCCAGAACAACAATATATATATATATATATATATATATATATATATATATATATATATATATATATATATATATATATATATATATATATATATATATATATATATATATATATAATATATAAAGAAGGAGGGTAGTCGTGACCGGCTAGTTAAGAAAAAATATCCTAAATTTAGTGGGGATGCGGTCCTGTTTACGGCCTGGTTTTAATGGTTGCTTAAGTGTATTTGTTACATTTGATATGTAAAATTTTTCTCGTGTTAATTTAGTTCACCATTTTGTGGTATTATTGAAGAAAAAAACTTATATAACTTGAAAAAAAAAAAAACGGTAAAAGGAACAATGTTTTTTTTTTATTTAAGTTTTAAGGGAGACAGAAAAGCCTGTCATGTGTGAAGAGAGAAAGGGAAGTCTCAGTACTATTGTGTTCCATTTCAAACCACATGCCGCACCAACTTCAACCGGATCATTTGAGAGTATCTTCATTCTTTTTTACTTTATGTGAAACTGGTTCTATCTTTGATAGTCATAGATGTCTTGAGGAAGAGGTTGAATATATCTCGAAAAGCTTGACAAATGAAAAAGTGTTTTACTTAACCTAGGACCGCATCCCCACTAAATTTAGGATATATATATATATATATATATATATATATATATATATATATATATATATATATATATATATATATATATATATATATATATATATATATATATATATATATATATATATCCCCCTTTAAAGACAGTTAAAAGAAAACATCCTGCTTTTTCTATGCTATCCACCACGACTCTCTCCCCAGACCAGTTTCGCCTGCCTTACAGGAACTCATCAGTAAGGCTGTATCGAGTCGTGGTAAATAGCATAGAAAACCAGCGTCCACTTATTAGACAAGTTTCGTTCTCCAGCGGTAGGATATTAAATCCTGCCGTTGATGCCCTACTGAAATCGCATTCAGTAAATACGAGCATCAATTGTAGCGGGGTGGCTATGTATGTTAAAGCACAAGGAAAAAAATTCCCTTCTGTCTTGGTGTATTATACAAAGTATTTTCCTTTAAAAACAGTTAAAAGAAAACATCCTGCTTTTCTATGCTATCCACCACAACTCTCTCCCAGACCGGTTTTGCCTGCCTTACAGGCTCATCAGTGAGGCTGTATCGAGTTAAATAATGTCGTTTTATATATATATATATATATATATATATATAAGAAAGACTTATTCTATCAGATTTATTTGTTACGATTTTTGGCACACTGTTTAAAAATTGCATGCAAACCATTGTGGTAAATGTCCAATAAAAAAGTGACGCGTTTGCCCAGTCTGACACCCCCAACATTTGACAATGACAGGCTGGGCGTCCATACCGTTATGGAAACCAAACCACCGGCCATAGGCAATAAATGCAATGAATCTCTTCCACCATTCTGCTATGTACTCCCCTACAAATCACCGCTGCAACTAGTGCGAGCAGAACGAGATAAGGGGCCGAATATTTTCTATGCTTTTAATTCCCTATGGTCGGCCAGTTGGTTTCCACACCTGTATATGGCGGTATGAATATTCGTTGTAGGCAGGTCAAAAGAAACCCCCTAAAAAGGTTTTAAAAGTGTTATTATCATGAAGTCCATCTCATTACTGACCCAGGGACTGGCATCAAGTGTAACCACAAAAAAGGCGACTTAAAAAATTTATAATTACCAAAATAAAAGTCAATGCAAAAACACACGATTTCCTTCTAGAAATAAACAGATTCTCGCTGTATCAGTCTATTAAGTTAAATTCTGATGAGTCTGTGGAAACTGACATTGATAATTTACACGTCGGTTTCGGCAAGATTGAAACTTTGAAGCTTCGTTCTTGTAAGCCTGCAGCTTAGCGTGTATGATAACAAAGGGGAATACATTTAAAAGGCCTACGGATGCTTGTTTTAGGACGCACTAGCGCGAACATATTCCCTTATTATCTTGTTAAACTTTAATACGTTGGAAAAGTAAGATATATATTTTGTGTAACTAATATCAAGATAATAGGGATTTAAATTTTCCTTTATAATCCCCTTAGAGCAAGAATACCTTCCGAAAATTGCGAAAGTGCATTTTTTTATACAGGGTGTCCAAGAGTACATGGGCAATCTTTCGAATTCGTATAGAACACAAAAATATATGTATATAAAAAAAATATAAATAGCATTTTTAAAAGCCTATACCCTTACCTGAAAAAAAGATACTTCTGTCAGATATCAATAAAGCGAAGCGTTTTCGAGAAAAAACAACTTTTTGATTAAATAGGGTTGTTTTTTAATAATTTTGTTTGTCGGTTCGACATAGGCTCCCTCTTATAATTCTCTAGCTTAATATAGGGCCCTTCAAAATGCTGCAACATTATTTTTTAGTGCCGTGAAAATATAAAAATCTTTTTGATAAGTTTTTTAGTACCATTTGCAACAGAACAGCCTAATGTTTTTAGATGTCCCCACTAAACAAAACCTTGTTTTTACATTAAAACCGAACTATCTTAGTGCAATAAAGCTGATACAATTTTTGTGCCGAAATCCATATTTCTCAATGCACTGTGCATCAGTCTCGCTTTGTGGTTGCATTAAGGGCATTCCATAGTGACTGGTGGGACATTAGATTCTCGAATCTTACCAATTAGAAGCCATAATAATGTGGTTGAAACTTATACTATAATAAAATGTATCTTTAAATATAAAATAATAGCAACGATTTATTCACTATATCATTGATAATAGCTAATTAACAACATCTCTTTGTAAAACACCTCGAATAAATTCTACGTTTCTCGAAATAATCTCTTGATTGAGTGTGACTGGTGGGACATGAAAAAATCCTTCTTTCTTACCGCGGCATACTTATAGGTCGAATTTCAGACCGGCCACTGAACTTTAAAGAAATATTTTCTTCTCAATATATATAATATCAGTAGCGGCGAGTACGGGGGTGCACGTGGGCCAATGCACCCCAAGTGGATGCAATGCACCCATTTGCTCTTTAAAAATTTTTATCACTTGACACCGGCAGCATAGACAACCCACATTTAGATCCGCAGTGGCAAGAAGCATTTTTCGGATTTTTACGATCTTGCGCAGTAAAAAATCAAGGGTGGAAGAACATGCGCACTGGGAGAATACAACACCGGCACTCCATGCCCTCCGTCCGTGTTCTGACCGTGACGCTCATTAGCTACCGTACTCCGAACGAGAAACCCAGAGGAGGCGACGTAAATTCTTTTCGATAATGCAGATAGCCTGTTTGGCGCCAGGCGCGTTCACCCTCGATTTGCTTGGCGCACAAACTCGGTTTTTACCCATGTAATTTTTGTTTCGCGCAGATAATAACCCGCCCATATGAAAACTCAATATCTGCCGCGCCAGATCCTAAATACATTTATTACTATAAAGAATTAGACTTATTACCCATGTAGAAGTAATATTTTTTTTTGTTTTGAATTGTGAGGCATTTGTGACTGGTGGTACAAGTTTAAAATGTGTACATGAAGTTGTTTATTAAGAACAAGTTTATATTAGGTTTACCCTGAAACATTATTATTTATGTATTTAACTATTAATTATTTAGAATAAATAAGAAAAAAACTTTTATAATAAATACAAGGTGGTCATTTGAAAACGAAACAGAACTAGTTTTTTGGGCACTCGAGGTCACATAAGAAAAAACGCTCTGACACGTCAATTTTTGATTTTGGTTAGAAACATTTTTGCCATTTTCATTCCCTGAACTGCAACCCTCTAATAGGGGTAAAACTTACTCCCAAAATCTTAAATAGAAAGAGGGGTATAGTGATACCAAAAACAATTGTAGTTTTACTATAGACATCCAGAACAATGCTAACTGCGAAGCGGTATCCATCGAGTACACACGTAAACAGTACATATAATTTGCCGCTTCATAAATTCAGCCAAGCCAGCCTCCAAACCGATGACCAAAAATTTAGCATTGTTCTGGCAGTCTATAATGAAACTAGAATTGTCTTTGGTGATACCTTGTTTTAAAGGTCTCCCGACCCTGATTACAACCGCCGAGTTTGAAGTCTCTGCAGAGACAACAATGAGACAAGCAACTAAATGTAAATAAATTATCCGAGAGAGAGATAGCTGCTGGGCCTTCCTTGTCTGTCTTCAAGGAAGGCAAACGCAGATGGCGCGTGAGTCGACTTTATCGTTTGCCCGCCAAATTCAAATTATATAGCTGTGCTATTTTTGCCCTTAATGTTAGGTACTTGTTTTTGTTTCCTATTAATATAAAATATTGGGGTTTAGTTCAATAATTACACACACCTATATTAAAAATGTCATTTATTTGGATTTTATAAATATTTTTTCTTACAGTTAACCATGTCAATATTACCTTAAATTATCTGTTGAAAAGCACAAATTTAATATATACTCTGTGATCACTAATAAAAGTCAATATTCAAAGTCCAATTAAAGGTAAAAAACCACGAAACACACAATAAATCACAGAAAATGTAAACAAACTGTCCAAACAAATCGGCCATTGAAAAATATCAAACACAAATATCGATTAACATTTCGGCGTGACTGCCTACGGCAACGTTGTCAAGTTAAAAATATTCGATTCATGGTATATTTTCTTTCTGTTAATTAGATGTGAGCCAAAAAAGGACATTAAAGTTTACATGCAGAAATTGTAAACAACTTGGCAACCAGGGCAAAGTGATGATTGCTCCATCTACGATAGCCTGCCATGATGAAAGACAAAGACATATTTATTGGAACTTGCGTTAAACCAGAAAGAGATAAATACAATGGACAAATTGTTAGGACCAGTTACTCGTCTCATTCTTGTCTCTGGTCTCTGCTATTATTTTCGGTGAAATGACAGCTTTTTTAAAATTTTAGTCATTTTCCCATTTCGCGTGGAGCGCCCCTTTCCTTCCCTATAATTGTTATAAATTGTATTATTAAATAGGTATTACAAATGTTTACTTGTAAACCCAGAATGTTTAAATAGGAGGAGTAACATCAGCGAGATAATGGATAGCGGTGTTTTACGTGTGATAATACTCCCTTGTGAATAATTAACATAATTTTAATTCCAGATCTGTTATGTGAGCGAATGAAAAGGGTTTCTCGTAATTTATTGTCGCAAGGAAGGACCGAATGTCTTCCCATTTCACGTGGGCCGGTTATGTTAATTACTGCGGCTCTGTCAAGGTTTGAAAGGAAATTTTGGTTTTATTCTTGTCGAGGGACTTCGCCACAGTCGTTTCTATTATCTTTTACATTGCCAGAGAAGAGATTTTCAAAATGGCTCTCGTTTCGAAGGTAAAAGTTTGCTGCAGGTGTATATCTTTTAAATTCGTTTCACCAGAAAATCAATAAACATAACCTCATTTTGATTAAAGTATGCAAAAAGTGTATAGGTTGCTTGTTATGCCCTTTAAAGCTAAAGAAACCTAAAAATATTTAAAAAAAATCAAATCGACTTGAAAAAATTAAAAAATTGTAAATGAAAAAAAATAATAATAATAATAAAAAAATAGGTCGGATAATAACATTCTGCTAAACTACTACACTTTAATAACTAAATACTACACACTAAATTCCATATGTTATTACCATTTTTTTTTTATTCATCATTTTTAATTTTTTAGTGAGTTTTATTTATCTTTTTGAAGTCGGTTAGATTTTTTTAAATATTTATTTTACTCTTTTAAGTTTTTATTATAATTTTTTTCTTTGGACAAACCACGCTAAAAGCCTAAATACTAACGTACCGTGGGTGTCTTAAGCGAGGTAAGAGGGAGTTTGTTGACACGGGACTTAAATACTTGAAGATTTGGGGGAAAGGAAAGACCTCCGCGGGCAGCAGGTTTCACAATCTAGAAACTCTAGGGATAAAAGAACGAACAAAGTGGGAAGTTCGGGGCCTGTCCAGTTGGACCGTATAGGGATGCATACGCGCAGAACCACGAGTTTCAGCAGCAGAAGCAGAAGCCATGGAAGTACCTATAAAAAAGCGATAAATCCCCCACAGCCCGACGATGGGCAAGAGAGGGAAGCCTTTCTGTAAGTGAGGGATCATTAATGAGACGAATAGCTCTTCTTGAATAGAAAAAGAATGCTTAGGGTTG
The DNA here is from genome assembly GCA_014170235.1 of Listronotus bonariensis. Classification (NCBI taxonomy): domain Eukaryota; kingdom Metazoa; phylum Arthropoda; class Insecta; order Coleoptera; family Curculionidae; genus Listronotus; species Listronotus bonariensis. The sequence continues at coordinate 148,476 of JACEGR010001445.1, forward strand.
TGGGGGACGCCATGCCCCAGATATGAGAACAGTATTCCAAGGAAGGTCGGATTTGGGACACATATAAAGTGTAAAAATTAGAAGGGGAGAAATACTTTGTTGCTCGAAAGAGAAATCCAAGCCTTTTTGAGGCTGCCGTGGCTATAGATACAATGTGTTTATGCCAGTTAAGGTTACTCAAATGTGACGCCCACAAGGTTGAAGGTGTCTTTGCTCTGCAAAACTTGGCCGCTCATAAGTAGAGGATGAGTATTTGATGATTTTTTTCGCGACAAGGAACATGATTGTGTTTTGGATGCATTAAAATTAACGAGATTTTTGTCGCCCCAATCCAATATTAAATTAAGATCATGCGAAAGAGATATCTGCATTACTCTGTGTTTGTTTTCCAAGTCAGGTTTAGTGATGGGTTTAGGAACCTAAAAACTGGATTGAAGGGTACTATCATCGGCGAAACTATGAATGGAATTAGTTGTGGACGAGAGAAGGTCGTTGATGTAAAGAAGAAACAATGTTGGTGCCAGAACTGAGCCCTGAGGCACTCCAGCATTTACTTGGTGAAAACTTGAAGAATGGCCGTCCACAATAACTGATATACGACGATTAGAATTAGAATTGTTGAACATCCCCTACAAAACAGTACTAGCACCTTTTTCTCTCATGTAAACTCTTTGCACAACTTTAGTAAGATTCCAAATTTTTAAAATTTAATCTTTATAAGTTAACGCGATATGACAACACCGCAATTTTATCAAAGTTTGGCAACAATTCTGATATTACTGCTTAATTAGGCATGCACCAAATTTTTTAAATATAGCTTTAGCTGTTTTAAAGGTAAGTAGATCCTAAATTACTTTTTACTGAAAGTGTAATGTATCATATCTCAACAACTAATAGAGACAAAATTTTGAAAATTTTATGATCCTACTAAATTTATTCCGTCCAATTTAATGCAATAAAAATAAATGGGGTATTTCTTTTAAAAAACTGTGAAAAATATGTGTAGCACAAAACTAAGAAATCTGCCAACAGTACCGATGGTAAATGTAGCTTGAGCGGTTTTAAAGATATTTGAAAGTTGCGGTACTTTTTAGTTGCCCAGTATATTGAGCTTTAAAGGAAATTTATAATTTTACAAATATAAAAAAAAAAATGAAAACTAGCAAAAAGACATTACTCTATTTGAGAAGTTATCCATTTCAAAATATGCTTTTTTACTTTAAAATCATAAATATTTTGTTGATAGATGTATACTTAGAACATTTAAAATAACTCGTAGTTTATGTAAAAATTACGTTTTTACGATAAATGTATAGAGCAGCTATACTTTTATTATGATTTTGCTGAAACTCGAAATAGCTGCGAAAACATCTTTGAGGCAAAAATAAAACTTGTCGTGTATACGTTTTCGAAATAAAATGGTGTAAGACAAAACGTTTTAAAAACTAAAATAAATATTGTACGTATATTTTATTAAAAGGTCAGCAAAACGAAAATCCTTTATTTTATACTAAAAGTTTTCTATATTAAATGTGTTAAATTACATTTTTAACTTAGGATGTCTATACAGAGTATACGGTGTGTCCCAGGATATGTGTTACAAGAGGACAAATGGACCAAATATTTTGGAATTTTTAAACGTCCTTTTGAAAAAACTGGTCACATGATCCAAATCTAGTAAATACAAAATTTTACTTTGATTGATAATATACAGGGCGAGTTATAACTAAAAATATGAAAAATGACCAAAAGTAAAGTACCTTTATTTTTAAAAATAAGACAAAATTGTATAGGTAAATGTTGTAGAGAATTAATTTTATATGACAAAATTAAAGTAAAAAAAAAATGTTTTCTCAACTTTTTACATTACGCATTAACAGCTTTTAAAATACTTGGCTTAAGGCAGCGAATTTTAAAAAAATACTATTTAAAATTAATATATTTTCTTTTAAATTTTGCTCCATCTTGCCCATTATTTACGTTGTAGGCGCGCAATGTAAAAAATTGACAATTACATTTTTTAACTCTCATGCTTTAAATTCAAATTTTGACATAAAATTTAATTCTCTACAATATTTACTTATAGTCCAAGAGCCCGTGAGCGGCAGACCTTCGTCATTTTGTAAAAGCTGAAAGTTTGTCAGCACATGCTCCCAACATAGGTAGAAGCGATGGTAGACTATGAAGTTTGACTCATAGTGGCTTTGGCAGGTTCCAGGTACCAAAGGTTATTAAATTAATACTTAGGTTTTGTCATTTTGTAGAAGCTAAATTTTACATTATGTTACTTGGGTACCTATTAGAAGATATTTCCTTAGTCGCTAGACAGTTTTAACACTTCCAACAGACAAATATTTTGGGGTGGTCCAATAGTCCGATAAAGACCAATATTTCTGTTATTTGACAAGATATAACAAAAAGTGTTATATGAGATTTGTAGGGTGTCCGAATAAGAATGTCCTTAAAATAATTTGATGTATACAGAGTTTTCGAAAACAAAGTTATTGCTTTAAGGTTAATTAAAAAAAATGTTTTTGGAACACTCTGTATACATCAAAATATTTTGAGTACATGCCTATTTAAAAACCTACAACTCTTATATAAGACTTTTTGTCATATCTTGTTAAATAACAAAAATATTGTACATGGTCGGACCATTGAGTCACTCCAAAATGTTTGTCTGCCACGGGGTTGGAACTGTCAAAACTGTCTGCCACTTGGGAAAATATCTTCTAATAGTTACCCAAGTAACATATATAAAATTCAGGTTTTACAAAATAACGAAGTTTTTGTTTCAATTAATTAACCTTTCGTATTTCGTACCTGCCAAAGCCACTAGGAGTCAAACTTCACAATCTACCATTACTTCTACCTATGTTGGGAGCATGCATTGACAAACTTTCAGCTTTTATAAAATGACGAAGGTCTGCCGCTCACGGCTCTTACTCTATTATACAATTTTGTTCTATTTTTAAAAATAAAAGTAGTGAAATCCGGGGCATTTTTAATATTATTAATTATAACTTTCCCTGTTTAATAGCAATTAAAGGAAAATTTTGTTTTTATTAGTTTTGGACCATGCGACAACTTTTCCCAAAAAATCGTTTTAAAATTCATAAATTTTTGGTCCATTTGTCCTCTTGCAACACCTCAAGGAAATAAACTTTTTAATAAGCAGCGCTCGATCCCATTTAAGCCTATGTTCACTAAATTGTGTGACGTAATGTTTTCCCGTAATTCTTTGTTTACAATCTTACTGGAAGCTTTTTTCTCGGTTTTGGTGTTTTTTTTTTGCTTTTTAGTCATTGGTCTTTTATATATGTTTTGACTGTTTATAGTTAAATTAAGTAGTTATTAGTACTGCACTTACAGAGAATTTTAAAATCTATAAACAGGGGTCACTGACCTTTGGATATTTTTTAAAGGAAATTTACGTTTAAATCGTTATTAAGGGTAAGGTACTATTTTTTTAATGTTTTTTAAGTGATTTATTTTATTTTATGCAAGTATTGGTTTATTTTATCACATAAAAAAAATATGGCAAAAAGGTGACGTCACAAACATAACCTATATTTTCGAACAAATATAAAAAATCGAGCGCTCCTTATTAAAGAGTTTACATTCCTTGGTAACACCTATCTTGGGACACACTGTATATTTTTACTAACTCGAAAAACCAAACCAAAAGTTTATAAATCATTTATTTAAAAAAATGGCTTTTTATTGCTTATTACATATTTTACAGACATAGAAATTTACCCTTTTAAAAGGGGTAATTATGGTGTTGTTTTTAAGCCAAAAACGACCTTTTTTCGATAAACGCGAAAACACAGGTAATAAAAATATTATTTTACGGAGAATCAAAACGTGCAAAAAAAAATTCATTTTAAAAAGAGTCCGGTTAATTTGAATTTTTACATAAATTATAGGGATTCTATATTTATAGCAAACAAAGGTTTAAAAGAGGTTTAACATTATGTAATTAAAAAAAAAATAAGAATTTTTGTAAAGAAATACAATAGGTGGTATTAGTTATCAAAGAATAAAAATTTTTCTTTTTATGTGCAACAAAAGCAGTTTGCATTTTCGAGATCCATTATCATGCGTTTATTCTTGGGTTCCGGTTGCTTTTAAAATAATGAATAGGGGAAAGTGGAGAGGCTTCATACAGTTTTTATATTTTGCTTTGTGAAATGCCGTGTTTCAGGTATATCTCTTTTAATTTATGACACACTAATAGCCCAAATATTCTATATTGTAGTAGAACCTTAATATTATTGAAAATCTACATGCGAGACTTGAGTTTCCATAAGACTTTTACAAAAAAAAGCAAAATGTATGAATGTACCCCATTAGTGGGGTACATTCCTACAACCAAAGGGGCACATTTAACGACACTATTAATTCGTCATAATTATTGTTTATTATTGTTTTATACCATACTTTATAAAAAAAAACACAAATACATTTTTTTAACATACAAAACAAATAGTAAAATAAAAAATTAAAAAACAGGTTTTATCCAAATCAGTTAATGCCTATATTAACATCGCAATAGTTTCGTGATATGAACATAAGTAACGAATAGTGAACAGAGTGTCATTAAACGGTTTTTACGTTACATGTATGGTTATCTACCAAAGATACTTAATACCATTTTTTGTTTTAGTCAGTTATATTTATTAAAAGTAACAATCTCAAAATATATATAAAAAATGCTTATACATTATTAATTATATGAAATAAAAAACTGTAGTTAACACAAAGATACCTTAACTTACAAAACCTAAAATTAATATACCTATGTTATTAACAGATTATGACCTAAGATCTATGGTAATATCATAACTATGTCTGAAAAATTAACTGATTCTTGACATCCAAAGACACAAAGTTCATAAAGCACCCTGTTTTATTTCCGTAAAAATGAAACTTAAACTACTTTATATAATATTTACAACTATAATCGTCGGTGTAACAAAAAATAGTAGTTAAAAAAATATTCATAAAGGGCCAGGGGTACAATTATACAGTATGAATGTGCCCCATATACTTGTGTATGAATCTGCCCCATCACATGCTAATTAATGAAAAAATTTGAAATAGAAAAACCGTATTTATATATATTAATTTACACATTAAATTAGTGCCTTTGTTATAATTAGAATTAAATAGCAATAATTAATCCAAAAAAATAGTAACTGGCAATAAAATATGTCCAAAGTTACGTTATGAAATTATTTACGCGAGGCAAAAACACGTTCCGTGTTGTGCACTCGATCTTACCGCACCGAAAATTCTGAAACATCACTATTCTGTAAACACACATAACAACTGTGCACACCCACTTACGTTACTATTTTACTTCGTGTCTAACTTCAGATAAACTCAATGTATGTAGGTGCCCCTTGTATGAAACCACCCCACTTTCCCCCTACGCTTGTCGCGAGTTTACTTAGATTCTCATATTTCATGTTTTCACAATACTACTGAAACATTAAATGAAAGATGAATATACAAAATGGCGCTTTTTTGACGCCAACATATGGTATTAAGTTAACTGTAAAAATAAACATAACCCGACCTTCTGCACCCTAATTGTTTTGTATAAGTGTATACAGGGTGTAACTTAATTAATGGCTGAAAATACAGAGAATGATTTTTTAGCTTATTTTAGAAAGAAAAGTCCATATAAACATATGTCCTAAACCTCTTAACTTTTGAGATACAGAGTGTTAAAATTTAAAAATATAATATTTTTTAAAATATCCTACCTATATTTTATCCAATTTTCTTTTAATTTGGCAATATTATTTATGACATTAAGGGGGACATTTATTAATTTAATTCTTACTTAATTACATTTAATAAGTCCAGTGGCGTCTCAAGAGGCAACTGAAGAAATATTTCCAAAAAAGCGGTACGCCACTGACTGTGTAAATGTGTGTAAAACGTTTGTGCTTTCTTAAGATTAATCAAATAAAAATACTGCATTTATGTCTTTTAATTTGTTTTCGGATCTTGAACAAAAATTAAATTCACTTAATTGCATATTTCATTTTTATTTTAATAATTTTAATTAGCAATTAGGTAACAAAAATATTAAAATAATAAAATAATTGTAAAGTGAGCAGAATACAAAAATTTTATCCTTAAAAGATAGAGCTAATTTGGTTTCAAAATTAAAAATTTGACGCTTTTTCCAGGTCCCGAAAAACGATACAATGCTTGCTCCAGGTAAAGCTAGCATTGTATACACCAAAATCAACGTAAAAACAAAATATATAAGTACTCTTAGGCATCCCTAATATGTACTTAATTAGTGGTGGTAATATGAGAGGAGTACACAAACTTAATTAAAATTATCGACGGGCACGATTTCTAATAAATCTATTTGACAAAATGGTGAATAACTGTGAAAATCGTAGAAAAAAGTGATTGAGGTTAGATACATGTTTTTCAAGAAAATTGTTAATCGAGTATAAAATTTATAGATGATAAAAAACCCATAACCCCCAATGTGACAATTTTGCATGACCGCCTGTGGCGCTTGAGGTTCTAAGAATTTTATACTCTAATCTATCTCTTTGTTTTATGGCTCTGATACTAAGTCAATTCGCCAGTTCTCCCGTTCCGGTCATATAAGCTATTGCTTATAAGCTTTCCCGGCTTTGTCTGTGGAAAATCTGGATAATCGAGCTCGAAACTCCCAGACTTTCCTGGCATATGAATAAGGAACACTTCAAACATTCAACAACAGCGATGAACTTCTGAACATGCATAAATTGTGGCCGTCAAGCCAAGGGCTGCTACTGGTATCGCGCATAACCGTCACATTCACCACTGACGTTTTTCCGCAAGGCATGCGCAACTCCTCGACCATAAGAAGACACCATGTGTTCAACACCGAAACGTAAAAACCTCAGGCTTTAGGAATCTCCACTCACAGCGCTTAGCTCCAGAAGAAAGAAGCCCCAATTTAGCGTGAATCTTTTCTCGATCCCCAAGGGTACAGCCACGCTCGTACGACGCCTTCAGCCGCCTACCCGGGAAGTCTATGTAGACTTCTACGTAAACGTGAACCGCACTACTCGAAGACCGCGGAAAGAGTAATTTTATACTCCGTCAACATTTTGCCAAAAAAATCGTATCTTACCTCAATAACGTCGTTTCTATAATTTTTACACTCGTTCACCATTTTACCAAAAATGGATTTATTAGTTATCGTATCCGTTCGATGATTTCAGTTGAGTTTCGGTACTCCTCTCATATTATCAGCACTCATTGAGTACTAATTAAGGATGCTAAGATTAGTTAAATTTTTTATTTTTAAGTTGATTTTTGATGTATACAATACTAGCTTTATCTGCAGCTAGCATTGTATCGTTGTTCCGAGACCTAAGCAGATTTTTTTTATCAGTTTGACACTCCACGAAAGCTTTATGCCTAAGTACCAGAGTACCGTGGGTGTCGGGTTATTGGATGTTTAACCCCTTTTTTTCACGCTGTGGCGTCAACGTTATCCAAGCACTGAAACATGCAATTTTTGCATTTCACATCCCCCAACGCGGTGCACCACGGACGTTATTTTTTCTAAATAACTACTACCTGGGGTAGGCAGAATATTACACAGTGGTTTGCCAAGCCATCTGTGCGGTGACGAGCGATTAAATGCCAATGTCCGGTTTCGAGATTCGAACCCGGATCGCTGCGGTGAGAAGCTGGTACGTTACCGCTGCACTATGCTCGCCACAAGAATGTCAAATTTGTAATTTTGGCACTGTACTATCAACAAATTAGCACTATATTTTAAGCAAAAATGTTTTGCATTCTGCTTATTTTACAATGCTACCTTTAAATAGGTCCACGCAATCGTAGATATACGGGTCCTATCCAGTTGATGGGGTCGGATATTCCTCTCGGTGGGGTACCTAGACTTAAGTTTTTGGGAAAAGGACCGTGGTTCAATATATTGTAGGTTCCGCTTGGCTTACATCACCCAGACGTTAAAACATAGTGCACATAAGCCGAGCTGTTTTAGTGCGTCGGATATCCCGTTTTTTTAAATCTAACAAACTCAAGATGTGATTTACTTTACGATAACGCCCACTTACATATTGTAACCTAATCATTCTCTCTACAGCCTTAAATATCACCCGGTAATTTTTCTTTTTTTCTGGTTTTTTAAAAAGCTTCTAAAGAACTATATAGAGTAACGATGTTGTGCTCATTCAAAATAAGTAAGAACAAAAGCGATTTCAATGCAATAGAATATAAGCAGAAAACAGATAACTCTTTAACGGCACTTTGATACTGAAAAAGTCTCCAAAAAAAACCTTTAACCTAACTAAACACCTCATCTTTTACAAGACATTTTTACAGCTTTTTTAAAATAATAAATAATAAAAGGGCCTGTTTAATTCCACTATCCGCTGTATTAAAATTTAATAAAAACCTCTTTTCTTTTTTTTTCTTGATTTAAACTGATTTTTATCTAAGTATAAACATTACTATACAGAGTGTTCATTCAAAGACATACCACTTAAGTTATCTGCGAAAAGAGAAAGATTTGATAAAATCGTTGAAACACGTCAAGATCCTTAGGAAAATCTTAAATGAGAAGAGAGATCGATTAATACATCATTTTAAAGCTCTTGATGAGTAGTTTAAAACCTTAGAATACAAAGTAAATGTTTTTACTTACTACAAAATGGCGGTGCTTTAAAAATTACCCAAATACCTGATTGGGATTGCCGTATTTTTAAAGCTAATACAGTTAGATGTACTGAATGTGGTATTTTCTTAAAGCTCTTTTATTTTTTTTAATGGTGATACAAGTGATAATATACAGGGTAGAATAAAAAGTGTATATTTTTTTAAAGAAGATCCCTGTATATTAAAAATATCTTAAAAAGAGCTTTAAAAGAATACCTCATTAAGTACATCTTACTTTATTAGTTTTAGAAATATGTCCATCCCAATCAGGGACTTGGGTAATGTTTAAAGTACCGACATTTTGTAGTAAGTAAAGATATTGACTTTATATTCTCGGGTTATAAAGTACTCGTCAGAAATTTTAAAATGATCTATCACTTGACCCCCTCCTCATTTAGAAATTCTAGTGGTTAAGGGGTTGACGCAGTACAGTTTTTGTAAAAACGTTCGCCCTCAATAAATATCTAGACGTGTTTCGGCGATTTTCTCAAATCTGTCTTGTTTTGCAGAAAATTTATGTGGTAAGATTTTAAATGAACACCCTCTATATTACCATAGTCTAATTACATACAACCCCAAAGTTGTGTGTCCTTTCTAAAAAATTGCCACTCTGCGGGGTACGCATAAATTGGTTTTTTCACTTTGTTGCGTAAATTATTAAAATTTTTTGTACGTTTAAAAGTCGGCCTAAAAAAGGCATCTGTTTCACCCGGGGTTTGCGTAATGAAAAACGACATGATTTATATTATAAATTTTACACTATTAACAAAATGATGGCAATTTTTTATTTTTGTTAAATTAATATGGGCTTTCGTAAATCTGTTGTACATTTACATAGAAGCCATAAAATATTAAAAATATCCGTTACAATGTTATTTTATAATATATTAAAATTTGAGATAAATTTACAACACAAGATTTTGTTTTGTTTTTTCAAAAGCAGCAGTTTCATCTTAGGGATCGTTCATTAATAACGTGATGCAGAACAGAGGGAGGGGAGGGGTGAAAAAAATCACTTAACATCACTAGAGTGTGAAGAGTGTAGGGAAGTTATCATGTGTGTCATAAGGAAACACTTGCAGTTACAATGGACCCATAACATGCAGGCTTTGCGGGGAAGAGGAGGAAACAGCCTCACACATAATATACAACTGCATTGCACTGACACGCTGAAGGCACAGTCTATTCGGGAACATACATAGCGGGAACCCTCTCCCGCATAAACATCTTGGCAGAAATCTACTAAACCTGATAAAGGGCAGTGGACTTCTGCAACAAGGGAGGGGTGCACAATAAGCCAATAGGCTGCAGTGCAAACATGGTCGAATGACCAACCCCGCTTCAAACCAACCATGTGTATTTATTTTTTGTTGAAAAACTTGCAATTTTAATGTATATTCAAATATTTTTATAACGGATCTTTATTTTCTAGTTAACCTTTGGTAACTGATACCTTCCAAAGCCACTATTAGTCAAACTTCATAGTCTCCCATTGCTTCTACCTATGTTAGGAGCATGCGCTGACAAACTTTCATATTTTACAAAATGACGAAGGTCTGCCGCTCATGGACTCCTGGACTATTATTCTTGTGGCTTGTTAATTAAATCGTAAAAAAATATAAATAAAAATAATAATATTAAGCGGTAATGAAAAGAAAGTGGGTGCATACCTAACTGCGAACTAAAATTACCATGAAGGTTTGGAATAAACTCGTAATTTTTGAAGGCAAAATGGTAAATGATTGTTTTTTGGTTTGAAACCTCGCATAGATTTAGAATTAAAATGTGAGTCTAATAACTTCAAAACCAAATATTTTGCCTATCAAAAAAAAAAAAACAAGATGGCGGCCTAAAGACGAAACGTCGTCTTTAATTTAATGATATTATGTTGTAGAACGAAGAAAGTAGCAATGGTATTGTGACAATTGTTTTAAAATATCTCTTTAAATAAGCTCTGTTTCGCAAAATTTCGTTTATTTTTTGATAATTCCGAAACGCTTGTAAATTTGAATATTTTGTTAGCCACAAAAATGCCCCAATTTAACCAACCCTGTTTCTCTTACCGTTTCCGAGATCCAAATGGTGGCTCTCGAATTTGCAACAGCCTGTATTACTTATTCAAATAATCTAATATGAGGTTCTTGAAATAAAACATTTTTGTCTTTGTTATTTATCATTATAATACTTTATATATTAATAATTAAGTATAATTTACTTATTAAGTAAAAACATGTAAATATGTGCGTATCATACATTATTATATTAAAAAATATGTGTATATCATACATTTACATGTTTTATTACTTAAAATTTATTAAATCTTTGTATTTTTAACACAAACGATTGTAGAAACCCAATTTCAAAATACATTTGTCTACAAGAAATATAAGAGGACAATAAAATGAATTTATCTTTTTGGTTTATAAACAAGAGGAATTCTTTCGAGAATAAAATAGAGTGCATGCAAATAATTCTTTCGTTTGGAAACAGTTATGTTTTACCAGCAACATGCATAAATTTGATATAGTTGATAAATGTCTATCGCGTTAAGGAAAACAATATCCTTATATTTACTTTGGAAAATGTATTCTTAACACCACGAAAATATTGTATCAAATTTTAGGAACAGGAATAGTGTTAAAGCCGTCAGATTTATACTATTTCTTATATTGCAAATGTTTAATAACAATTTTAAATGCGTAAAAAAGGTATCTAACCCGTTTAAAGAGCAGTTTTGACCTTTTAGTGGTGTACAAACACTATTAAAGTTATTATACAGTGTATTTCTAAACAAATGCGATTATTCTTTGTTTTAAATAATGGTAAATTTGCTTTATGGTAGGGAAGCCCAAAAGGGAATCTCGGAATTTATTATAGGGCGGCAGATTAATATACCGGGGAATACCTTGTACCCGGTTAGTACCTATAACAAATATTAAGTCGATAGTAAAAAACAAAAATTATCCATCAGAAAATTTCGAGCGCGTCAGATTAGGATAGGGTGAGTTCATTACATGTTAAATAGTGTTCATTCAACTAATTTGACAATTTAAGAGTTACGTAAAGAAAGCGGATGGCTAAAAAGTTATAAAAAACGTAATTTTGACATTCTCGACCGTGACTTTTTTTTGAAGGAAATTATTTTAGGATAACGAAAAATATAAATTCGCTAAGATATTTAAAAATCTTTAGCCGCTTCCCTCACCGATAAAAACGTATACATTATAGACCATTTTTTTTATTCCTATCATCTAAGCTTTGCAACCCAATATGTCTTTATGACGCTCAATCTGATGTCCTTTAATATCAAAACTGAATGTAGGGCGATGACAAACACCTTGGCGAAAGATGGTGATTTGGGTTTTTAATCCATGAGCTCTGGTTACTTCCAATTTTTGTAATTTTTAGACACATTTTCATTTGTAACAATTATGCAATTAGCAAAATTATAGTTTAACAGACGGGTTGCATAATATTACTTAATATAAAAATTTTATCAATTGGTTGTAAGGTGCGCAGCAGAAATTATTATAATTTGCCTGTCGTGATATTTTCCGTATTATGAGTATTCGCAGAAATTTAAATCCTCGGAAAATCGGCAAATATTTTTTGTTTCGCTTAAAAAATTCAGCTTTAAATATCAACCAATAAAGCCCGTAATACAGCCACGGCGTTAATACAACATTCCAGCCAAAAATCCCGATTGTCTAACTTCATAATTTACATCGCGGACTAAAAACCCTCTTCATTAACGGCATCCCACAAATCCTAAATATCAAATTAAAGCACAATGAACCGCCTGGTTTTCGCAAAACACCATTTTCGTCAGCTTGTCAGCAGGATTTACGTTGACAGGCGGAAGTCTCGGGCAACAAAGGCCGTTGTTTTGCAGGAAAACCAAAAGGCGAATTTTAAGCTTCTACCGAAATTCGCTGTGAATTATTAAGCGCTAATACGTTTTTTGGATTCTCTTTTAATGTATTTAAAAGTATTATTTTCTTTTCTTATCTTTGTGACATTCCACTAATGCTTATGCCTAAGTACCAGAGTCCGTGGGTATCGGGTTATTAGATGTTTACCTCATCATTTTTCCTGATAACGTTTTCCAAACACTAGAACAGGCGGAGTTTGTATTTTACAGCACTCTCTAGACAACGCCGATGGCGCAGTGAACAGACCTTTGATTTTCGAAGCCAGAAGTTGCCGGTTAGATTCCCAGCGGGGGAGTAGTAGTTATTTCAAAAATAATCTCCGTGGTGGCTCTACCGCGTTGTCTAAATGGTGCTGTAAAATGCAAAAACTGCATGTTTTAGTGTTTGGACGACGTTGACGTAACTGGGGAAACGATGGGTTAAACATCTAATAACCCGACACCCACGGTACTCTGGCATTTAGGTACAGGCCCTCGTGTGATGTCAAAAGATAAAAAAACGTGGTAGTACCAGTACGTACGGAATTTTTACTAACTAAAATTTTCTCCCCGGATGGGGAATCGTAATTTTTTACAAGTAAAAATTTTTATGAAGAAAGACGTTTTTTCGAAACATGAAATTTTTTTCCATTTGTCCTATTGTTTGCCCCATCCGTGGACTGTCTGTAGAAGCGCTATCGCGTTTTTAGCTCTTTATATTGATCTCTCTATTTTTAGGCTATGATAACGTAGGTTTTTATAAGTATTAGTATAATTCCTCCACTCATGATTCCCAACAGAGAAGCTCGTGGTGCCACGCGTATGCATCCCTATACGGTTCAACTGGACAGGCCCCGAACTTCCCACTTTGTTTGTTCTTTTATCCCTAGAGTTTTTAAAATATGAAACCTACTGTCCGCGGAGATCTTTCCTTCCCCCACCCAAATCGTTCAAGTATTTAAGTCCCGTTGTCAACAAACTTCCTCTTACCTCGCTTAAGACACCCACGGTACGTTAGTATTTAGGCTTTTAGTCTTTGTGGTTTGTCCAAAGATTCAAAAATTTTTATATTGGCTAAAAAAATGTCAACGAAACGGCAATAGATATTTTAAATATTTATTTATATTTACGATATCTACTTACTTAATAAAATAAACAGACTTTATAATTTTAAACACTGGATCAAACCCTTTTTGTTATTTTTAGATAACTAAATACCAAACTTTAAATAAATGCACAATGAACTGCTGAGTTTTCACAAAACATCCTTCTCGTCAGTTTTCCAGCGAAAATTGGGATGACAGGCGGAAATCAGCCAACAGAAGCCGTTGTTTTCCAGAGAAGCTATGATAAATAGAAAATATAAATTTTCAAAATTTACAGTACAGTTATTCTACGAAAAATTGTAATTTATGGATAAGTTGCAACTTAAATTAGTTAGTTTTTTTGGACATACAGATCCGCTAAATATTTAAGAAATACAAAAAATATTTGTATTTGGTCAACAAATTTTATTCTACATAAAAGTTTACGCATATTATTTATTTTTGGGTACACGCCAAATGTGACCGCTGTTCCCAAAACAAAATAATAATAATAATAAAAATAAAATTAAAATAAGAAGCTAAAAAAATACATTTTCGGTGGCAAGTTTGCAGTGTAGTCAAGTTAAAAATTAACTAAAAAAGTAAGCTATTATTTGGTTCTAAAATTTTAAAATTTAAGCTCTAGTCCCCCCGTGCTAACTACCCTTGCAATTTGAAAGAAGTACTATTACGTATGTATTTAAAAACCCTGTATAACAGGGTATAAAAACGTTTTTCGACTAAATGTCTTGCAAAACTGCTACAACCATTAATAATATTTTACTCACCATTTATTACTTTTGTAACTAATATTTAACTCATACACATTCTTTTCGTTTTATTTCATACTGGATCGCATAAATCATATGATTTTTGCCGCACAAACTTTTCACATGGAATTTATCTTTAAGATTGTTAAAGTTGAATTAATTTTAAATTAAAATAGATATTTTTAATAACTTTGTAAATATCGCGTCAACCAACCTATCTTTTTGATATTATAAGGCTGAGCTTTTCAAAAAAACTTGTTTTTTTAAATTTACACTTTAAAGTAATTTAAAAAACAACCAGAAGCCCTATTATTTTATTCATTACTTTACCAAAGCATCTAAGTAGATTGTGTGAAAATTTCAAGCCGATCGGTCCAGTGGTTTCCGAGAAAGTAGGTTAACGGACTTTGAAAACACAGTTTGTGTTTAAAGTTTTATGAAACCTATACAATTTTTACAAGTACGTAAATATCTTCGTAACTATTTGAAGGATCAGTTAAAAATCGTTTTTTTTACAATCGCAAGTAAATATAACCCTTAAATTTATTTTTATAATTATTGGCTTAACAAACTCCCTGTGCCCAATTTCATTTTACATTAAAAACCTTTTAAAACCTGTTTTTTACTGATTATAAGCCTTTCTTTATTAATATAATAAAAGGTTTGCTTTAAATCAAGTCGCCATGTTTGAAACCACTATACACTTAGGTGTATGCATGGTTGCAGCGTTTTGGGCGTAAAATAATTAGAATTTAATAAAAACGTGTAAAATAACTAAAAAATAGGCTTTTTAAGGATGTTCATGAAATATTGTATGCCAATTTAGTGTTATATCAAGAATTTTGTGCAAAAAGAAGGCAGAATATAGCCAAATTAAGGATAGTTTGAATTTCAACTTTGATGATGAATAATGGCACGCTCAGTAGTGACGTCATACACGTGCCCGGTAAAAAAATAATCGCGGCACATCAACGTGCCCCTAGTCACTTCGATTTTAATATCCATTTTTAGGTTACGTCATAAGTAAAATTTACTGCCAAAATTGATTTATTTTTATTGCTTTTAACTTTTTAGATTTTACTGTAAATTAGAATTATCATATAAAATGAATAAATTATCATTTTTATTATTATTAAAATTTGTAAATCATAAAGTGACTGATTGTGAAAATATGTATTGTATAAAGTATGCATAAATTTTGTATTAAATTTTTTTATACAAGTAGTGGTTTAAAAACATTTTTCATTACCAAATATTTTATTTACACAGCTGAAATAATTAAAACCTTTTATTTAAATGATATTAATTTTTTGTTTAACACGTTAAAATTTTACCACATTTATATATAATAAAAAGTAAAATAAATAACCCATTACAGATATAAATATTTTAAATGAAACAAAATATACTTTATTGTTATGCGATAAACAAAAAATACGTTATTTTTCTATCATGTCAAACTTTAAACAAATAACCTTTTCATTGCTGCAAATTTTAAAATTATATATTTGTTAATATGAACAAAGCTTTTATTTATGGTTTAAAAATAGTACCATATGGTATTACTCGACTTCATTTTTATTTTTTTTTAATTTTTAGTGGGTTTTATTTATTTTAAAGTCGGTTTAATTTTTTTCTTTTAGTTTATTGGTATTAATATTTTATTATTTAATATATATTAAAACTGCACGAAAACAAAAACTGCACGAAAACACCAACCCCATAAAAATTGGCAGAGGGATGCGACAAGGAGACACTATGTCACCCAAACTGTTTATCACCGTTTTGAAATATGCTTTTAAGATGCTTAACTGGAGCAAAAAAGGGTATAAATATAGATGGCCTGAATCTAACAAATTTACGTTTCGCGGACGATATTGTTTTGTTGTCCGACAATCTACAAGATATCAAAACAATGCTGCAAGATCTTCAGGAAGTGTGTGCTCAGGTAGGGCTAAAAATTAACAACTTAAAAACCAAATGTATAACAAATCTAGTTCCAAGCGGAAACACTGTTATTGGTGACTGCGAAGTGGAGTTTGTTGACAAATACATATATCTGGGTCATGAAATACGAATCTCGAGAGATAATCAGACATGCGAGTTAAAAAGAAGAATTGCCCTCTCTTGGGCTGCATATGGTAAACTTAGGGATGTAGTTGAAAGTAATCTCCCAATCTGTCTAAAGCAAAAGGTTTTTAATCAGTGCATTCTACCAGTTATAACTTATGGCGCTGAAACTTTAACTTTGACCGTCACATCTGCTAAGAAGCTCAGAATAACGCAGCGTAAGATGGAAAGATCGATGCTTGGTGTGTCAATTCGTGACCACGTTAGTAACGAAGTTCTACGTGCGAGAACAGGGGTCACGGATGTTGCCTATCAGGTGGCAAAGCTGAAATGGAACTGGGCTGGACATGTAGCCCTCATGACAGATGGACGAGGAGGTTGCTCGAGTGGAGACCAAGAGCTGACAAAAGAAGCAGGGAAAGACCTCCGACGCGATGGACAGATGACATAAGAAGAATGTCTACAAATTGGATGCAAAGTGCTCAAGACCGAGGACGGTGGGCAGAAATAGGGAGGCCTATATCCAGCAGTGGATGCAAAGGGCCGATTGATGATGATGATGAATATTTTATTGGTGACCATACAATAAAAAACAATACGTTTACATTTTTTATTACGTCAAATGCTCGTACAGATCGGCAATGCTGTCTCTAGTAGGTATAAATTGGATATACACGGAAACACCTAGCACACAAACCTAAAATACACACAATTACATATTAAAAGAAAATGTAAAAATTTATACTAAATAGAAAAAATTGCTTTTAATGTTTCAATAATTATTAGAGCATTACTCCACAATTGTTTCGCCTTTCTAGGGCTTCATCAAGAGTACTTCGTATACTTATATCTTGATGAAGCCCTAGAAAGGCGAAACAATTGTAGAGTAATGCTCTAATAATTATTGAAACATTAAAAGCAATTTTTCTATTTAGTATTAATATTTAAAAAATGTTTCACAAGAAACCAACTGCGGATACAATTCAGTGTATTAAAATGTAAAAAGATGAGCTAAATGACAACCACATGATATATAAGAAAAATAGAGAAAATAAGCCCAGTACCTTTCTATTTCGCAATTCTGACTTGTTTTTTTAGGGAACCACCGCGAACGTGCATCCTTTCAAAGAAAAACAAAAAGAAGTCCATAACTGACAATTAGTAGTAATTGGTGTACGTCTGTTTAAATGTGGTAGACAATGATTTTCATGAAAGATACTATAAGAATTTCGGACTTTCATTGCCTTTATTTTAACTATTCATACATATTGGGCAGTCCCAGTAAAATATTACTAATTTCTAACGCTACGAAGTATATAAACTATGGTAGACCAACAACCAGTGACTGAGTTGGGTGCGATCATGCGTGGGGTTGTTCGCCTAGGGCGCCAGAATTGGTGCGCTTAGCGAATGGTTTCGAAATAGTGGGTATTTCTACACTTAGTTTACTAAAGGTATTTTGTTTGTTTTTTTAAATAAAGAACAACCCCAACGCATGATCGTAGCGTTAGAAGTTAGTAGTACTTTACACTTGAAAACGGAAAGAGATAGGACGTCCCGAAACGTTGTGTAAATAGTTAAAATACAGACAATAGAAGTCCAAAATTCTTATAGTATCATTCATAATTGGTGTACAAATCGAATTAAACACCTCCTTTTTTTTTTGAAGTCGGTTAAAAATCAGGTTGTAAGATCAATTTTTGAATCACTCTCTGTATATTTTACGTAATGATATTTTATTTTATCACGTTTATTTTTACCGCTCAACATTTTTACGACAAATAAACATTTTTTATGATAAAGCAAAAGCTTTGTCAATAAGAAATATTGCAGATTTGCCGAAATAAATATATTGGTATTTGCTCTAAAAAAAAGAACGAAAAACTTAAATAAAAAAAGCTTGGGAAAGGGTCCTAGAAAAATTTAATATTTATCTTTTTATTTGAAGGGTTGGTGAATATAAATAACATCTGTCTTTTCTAAAGAAGCTTTTTTATATAGATCTTGACGTATCTTTTATCTTTGAAATATTAGAATCTAAAACTTATAAAATTGGAACAACAGATCTGTCTTCAATCGGAAATCTGTATACTGAAATTTTATTATAAAGGCATATTGGTAAATATTATGTACAAGCGCGCACCTAGAATTTTTAATTTATTTTATTTAAAAACTGAGACATGGGTTCAACACCACATATACGCGATGCTAATATGCCAGCTCGTTACATTCAAATTGACTTGCAGTGTGTTAAACACTAGCAGGTAAAGATTGGAGAAAGAATGACTGCATGTAAACATTCCGTATAGGGTAACGCATCCGACTCTCTTTGTTGTTGCTTTAGATCGTTTCCTTTCCACGCATTGGCAAAAATATGGCATTGAACATTTTGAAGTCGCACGACTTGTATACTAGATGCTTTTGGCTTCGAGACGAACGTAAGGAACATTTTTATAGTGGAAGTTGCGAAAAAAGTTAATATTTTGGTTATCCTTGTTTAGAAAAAATCCATGTTTCAAAAGCGAATTTGTATTTTTTTTGTAAATGTTATCGTCAAATCGCAAATTTCGCAAAAATATTTGCCCTTTTCTTATAATTAGAGGCATTAAAAAAGTATAGTGAACAAAATACAGATTTTAAAAATATATGGATATATATATTTTTTTAATTTGGGATTTTTATTCAAATATTATATTGGCTGTCAAAGATATTACACCAGTGAAAAAAATTAAAGGATACAAAAAAACTAATTTTTTAAAAGTTAGGAAGGGTCCTGACTTTAGACATGCACTGTTTAAATCCTGTTTATCAGTTTAGTTGTAGTTTCTAAGACTTAAATTTTACTAATAATTTTCTTAAACCGCGACAAAAAAAAATCACAAAAAAAACCTGTGATTTTCTCTGTTATCTTTATAAATAAGGCTGTAATATTTTCCCAGAGTAATTTATGGAATATTTTTAATTAAAATAATTTAATTTTCATGACTCCTAATTTTCTTGGACTTGACGGTAATTTCTTTAATGATTTATATTCCAAAAATCACCACTATGATTGTACCATCCTAAAAAATGCAAGTATATGTGTTAACAAAAATTTAAAATTTATTAAATATTTTTTAATTAAAATGTTTTAATTTTAAATATATTTTTTTTTAATTTTGTATTATTACAACTGGAACTGATTCGTAATTCTTTGAATTAAGGAATTCTTTTTGTAGATTTATAATCAAATATATACGTCGCGTTAACACAAAAATTGTACTCCTAAAAAAATCAACTATAATT